>JAPDEJ010000059.1:0-204929 GCA_027569045.1 Aspergillus biplanus
CCCCCCCCCCCCCCCCCCCCCCCCCCCCCCCCCCCCCCCCCCCCCCCCCCCCCCCCCCCCCCCCCCCCCCCCCCCCCCCCCCCCCCCCCCCCCCCCCCCCCCCCCCCCCCCCCCCCCCCCCCCCCTAGATAGGTGTTAGGGATGATACATACTCGCTGGCGGATTTCGAGGAGACGGGAGAATTCAGGTACTCGCTCCCTGAGATAGTCAAGTATGGCCGCTGTGGAATCATACTGTTTGGACCCATGAGCTCCAGAGCTTCGGATGAGTGCTTGATCCGGTATAGGACGAGAGTTCGAGTTTCCCCCAAGAGAGGGACTGGACGACATTGTTGAAATTGGTACTGTTAGATAACGAGGGCGGGAAAGGTGGAAGTTAGTTATAGAGCTCATAGATGGGGGTGGTAAGGAACATAACATGGCCTACGCGACGTGGCCTGGGGGAAGATGGGCTTGTGCGTGACTAGAACTAATATTAACAGTGACTTATTATGCAGTGCTGTGATTACCTGGACTTTCTTTTACATGTTGTTATCTCTTGTTCTGCAGTGAATGGATGTCCTTGTTCAGCTTTTTGATGATCTATACATCCATGGTCTCCACTCACGTATCTAAATTACCTCCTTGCGATTTCAATATAAATAATATAACTTGTATAATATATTACATGTCTCCTCACACTACTTATAAATTTGACTAGGAGCCATAATGAACTAATATTTAAAAGGAAAAAACGAAGACATGGTAGGAAGATGAGTATTAAGACTGTATTTCTACCACTCTCACCATGGGTTGGTAGGCGGATCTTGCAGACGCGAGCTGGCTCCTACCGGGTCCAGGCGACACTCCCCAGAAAACTCGGGGTGGGTCAGTCTTATCGTCACCGGCTCTCCTTATTGGTTCTGGATACGGTCGCCCTTCGTGAGTGAAGGGCTCACGGTAATCTGAAGACCCGGGCCCATCGAGACCGCAAGGAATATCATTAAGATTACCTGTAGTGTTGGAAAATAGATACACTCTGCAACGTTGTGGATCCATACGGAGCTACAGTGAGAGAAAGAGATAGGTCACCATATCCAAACGTCAATGAAAAGCAAAAGGGAACTTATCTAGCCATACTCATATGGACTACCGGGTCATCGCTATCCCCCGGTGACCCATACTCTACCCGCACAGATCGTTTCCATGCCAGCAGTTGCATCGATCCCACGTACTGGCAGCCGATGATCGGTCGAAACACTAGCCCTTTTTTGATCTCGTGGGCGCTGAACCGTTTTGCAGCGACGTAATAAACGCGATGTTCCCTAAACTCGTCCAGTTCTTTGGGATTATCGTCCCACACGGGATGCAAATTAATGTTTTCTCTGTCAACCGATAGGGTCGAGAGGCAAAGGAGGTCGAGTGCAGGCGTTCTCCGATCCAGGTGCGCGGGTTTCCGGGACTCCCTAGTTGCGAGATCATATATTATGAAGAGTAAGATCAATAATCGCTAAATGGTTAAAAAAAAACTTCAAAAGAGAATCTCGGTTCGCCGTGATGCCTCGCAGACTGCATTTTTGAAGGAACGGCAGCCGGATATCATTGGCCATGGCATCGAACATCGGTCGATATTCAGTGCGTTCCGGGCCATCGATGCGATAAAAGTGGATTTCGAGGGATTTGAGGTTTGGTGTGAATTGCAAAAACCGGGCCAGTCCGTCGAATTTGTGAAGTTCTGGTTGGTCGTAGCCTTTTGGAGAGAGTACTCTTTGCATGAAACTTTCCCTCCGCCAGGCCACCGCACGGCACTCTATAGGGACTCGGGGAGGTTTATCCGTTGCCCCCGTTTCAACTTTGGTCGAGATACTGAATGCGACATGCTCAATAGTCTTCCCCGCGTACTGCAAGTCCGCAATAGGGAGGTCTTCAACATTGGCCGCGATGTCGTACAGGGGGACCAATCACCTCGTCGTATGGGAGTTCATCTTCGCCTCGTTGTTGGGCTTGGAGCTAGACAAGCTCATCCTGTGCTTTATGGAGATCCTCCGCCGTATAGATGGGCTTCCTGGGCCCCCCCAAAACAGCAATACTATTAACACGCCCATCATCCCAGTTGGTAATCCTCAGCTGTCGAGTTTGGTCATATATAACGGCCATGAATTTTAGGTTCTGAACCGCAGACCCTAGCTCGGGGTGCGTGACTAATTCGCGCAGTGGGCGAAGGCCGGCCTTGGTCAATTCGATTGTCTAGGAGCCTATGAATCTCCTAAAGGAACGGCCAGTACATGCCACACGGAGACTGCGGCTACTCAGTCGCAGGGCTTTGAGAGTGTCTAAATCGAGGTATTGCAGGATTTCTTCCACGCACTCAGGCGGCAAAATACTCAGTGCCGGGAGTTTCTTTGAAGCCATTTTTGCCGCCGTTCTTGAGAATAGGGCTTGGTACGGATTGGGACACTGAGAGGGACCCAGAGCTGTGAAGTCTATCTAATCAATAACAGCAGCGACGCGATCCGGATGCTCGAAGACACGCGAGGCGGGAAGGGGGAGCGTGCGTAGTGAAGCTTATTTCAGCCAAATTAAAAACAGCCTTTTGCTTGATACGAACGATGGGATAAGAAGCTAAGGGGGAAGGTGCCTGGTTATTGTTTTAATTTTTTTTTTTTCTTGTGCCAGAGTGTTGCCTGAACATAGGCGCCAACGGGCAGGCTCGATGTTGGACAATGTTGGAAGAAAGAGCGACATCCCATAGGTTCGACGAGAAACCAACAGAGCTGTTAAAATTCTTTCCTGATTGGATACGGGTGGCGGCGTCGGAGGTCCGACATACAGGGATTTACTCGCCTGTCGATCGTGAGGGGTCACAACACCATCTCCCCTTCACCTCCTTAGACACTATCAGAACGTTATCTAAAGACCACCGCAGCCACTGAAGCCAGCGCATGGCGTGTTCCTCAAAACCACAAACTAGAACTGCTCAACCTGTCGCAATTGCCATTCCACATCCAGGGGAACAAAATGTTGTCGAGGAGGGACACGAGGGCGGGGACACCTGGCTGCTGGCCCTAGGTGCCTTTCTCGTTTACACCGCAACTTGGTGAGTATTGGAATAAGTCACCTATCGTGTACAAAGAATATTGCTCATCATGTTGTTAGGGGTTTATTGAGCGCTTATGGCTCGTATGAAAAGTACTATGAAACAACCCTATTGTCTTCCACGTCCTCAACCGCAATCGCTTGGGTCGGGACACTCCAGGGTGTCATTCTCATCTGTAAGTTGCTACACTTCCAAACTATGAAGTTCAATCGCGTAGAGTTCGGGTCATTAACTGCGGTTAATAATTAATAGTGGGAGGCGTCGTAACTGGGCCCATTTTCGATCGTGGATACATCAGAGAGCTCCTCATCATAGGCACAATAATCACCGTACTGGGGGTGATGATGTTAAGCTTAGCACAAGAGTATTATCAGATCCTCCTGGCACAGGGCGTCTGTGTTGGAATTGGAAGTGCAATCCTCTACGTGCCCAGTATCAGCTTGATTGCATCCAAATTTCAAAAGCGTCGTCCCCTGGCTATGTTCATAGCCACCTCAGGGACTGCAATTGGTTCGTCTCCCCCCCCCCCCCCCTACCCCCATAGATATCCTCACTGATCACTAACACAGGAGGAATAATCTACCCCATCATCTTTTCCACCCTCCAGCCCAAACTCGGTTTCGGATGGGCAACCCGCGTCCTCGGTTTCGTAACCCTAGGTGAATTAATCCTAGCCCTAGCAATCATGCTCCCCAGCACCAAGAAAGACACCACTCCCCATAACATCCGCTCCCTCCTCGATCCCACCGCATTCCGCGATCCAGCCTTTATGGCCTTCTGCCTCGCCCTCTTCCTCATGTGGATCGCATACTGGGTCCCCTTCTTCCTCCTCCCGACTTTCGCCCAATTCAAAGCCGGCGCAAGCTCGACTCTAGCCTTCTACGTCCTAGTCATTTGCAACGCAGCCACAATTCCCGGTCGGTATATCGCAGTACCGCTCTCGAACCGATTCGGGCCCGCACTCACGATGGCTGGATTTGCTCTTGCGTCCAGTATTCTCCTCCTCGGTTGGATCGGGGTGAATTCAGTTGCCTCGACTATCGTCTGGGCTGTGCTCATTGCCCTCTTCATGGGTCCGCTTGCTGTTCTCTATCCTATTATTGTGCCATATCTTTCCCCGGATAAGGAGCTTGTTGGGACGAGGATTGGGATATCGTCTGCTGCGGCGGCGTTGGGGACGTTAGTGGGGTTTCCGGTTACATCTGCGTTGAATGATATTGAGAAGGGGATGTTTTGGAAGAGTCAGGTTTTGAATGGCTGTTGTATGTTTGGCGGGGCGGTTTTGATGGTCTACGTCTATTATAAGATGCCCAGGACGGCATAGCCAGCATCATATATGGGGGTTCCGGGGGCTCTCTGAGTCACTTTATCGGGGATTGGTAAAATGGCTTCCAACTTGGAACAAGATGATGCAACGGAGACAAGGTAACAGGCACCAAAAGAATAGTAGGAGAGTGACTGGTTGAATACGACCTAGGTTTATATAATATCGAAACTGGGAATTTGAAGAGAAATCAGAGACAATGTCGGGCTTTGAAATCCGGATGAAAATGTTTTTTGTTTTTTTTTATTGGTGCTGGGCGGCTAGGCCATGCTGAAACTATATATATCACCAAATCTAAACCAACCCTTCCTTCCCACCAACCGTCACGTCGGGTATATAAACAAGGATGTGCATAGTAAAGAAAGTCTTACTGTAAAATGACTTTTAAAAAGGGTCTGATGTTGAATAAAAAAATACTTTTGTTATCGCCGACCAACAGGATACAGGAAATGTTGCGGGAACGTAAAAGTAAAAAAGTAGGTAGGTAGGGCATGCATGCAGAGAAAAAAAAAAAAAAAAGAAACGGCCCGAGCCGCGGATCGAACGCGGGACCTCTCGCATATTTGCTAAGGGTGAACCCCTGATGAATTGGTTAGTAACTGGATAAGGTGGTGATGAATGTGGTGGGGAAGAACATACTAAGCGAGAATCATACCACTAGACCACCCGGGCAGGTGAGTGGCCAAAGCGCAACTATTTAGGATGATAAACCTACCACGGTTTCTAACCACCATACTCTTTTGCTGAAAAAAGACCAAAAGGCATAACTTCGTCTCAATACAACACCCCCCCGAGTACCACTTATCGCCTACACAGTGGTAGGTACATATGCTCACTAAGCAACTTATCTGTCCCCTGTTGCTCATTCAAAATCGCCAGATCCAAGGGTATATGGCCCTCATAATCCATCGAATTCGCATCAAGACCGTGCTTCAGAAGCACTTGCACCGCCCCAGTTTTCCCATTCAACGCCGCCAAATGCAGCGCCGTCTGGCCCAGATGGTTCGTATCCCGCAGATCCGCCCCCCATTCCAGCAACCGCTCCATGATAAGTATATACCCCATTGCCGCGGCGTGTAGGAACGCAGTCATACCCGTCACCCCCTTGGCGCGTACATCCCCTCCATGCCTAATAATCACCTGCATGGCAATTTCATCCCCGTTCACCGCGGCCGTAGCGAGTGGGGAACGCCCACACTCCATCCAATTTATATCCACTCCTAAACCCAATATTAACTGCAAAATATCCTCCCTGTGTGAAAGTGCCCCCGCGTTGACGGCCCTGCATCCGATGATAGTCCTCATCCCCTCCGGGGCATTTCTGATGGCTTGTTCCATCCACTCGGTCCGCCCTTGTTGTATCGCTATTATGAACTGGTTGTACGTGTACGTGGTGGCGGCTTCTTCCCTGGCTTTGGCCTGCGTCTTTTGCTTGTGCAGGTATCGCGCGCGTTGGAAAAAGTTTGAGCCGGGAGTGTTATCGAGTCTGGTGGAGCTGGAGCCCCCGTACATGGTTTGAGCGAAAACATTATACGAAGGGCGGACTGGCTGTGTCTTGGCTTCGGTGTTGTGGATGTCGATGGTGTGGTAGCTGGGTGCGGGGGAGGGGGGTCGGTTCGGGGGTCTTCGCTGTGGGGTTTGGGGGTATGGCGGTGGTGGGTCGCATGTACTTGTTTTCTTGGATCCGCTCATGATGGCCTGATGTTTGAGGAATTAGATTAGGATGGATCGTCTTCTTTTTGAATACAGAGGAGAGGTCGATGAATGAGGCTAAATCGGGAACGGGGCGCAAGGCAGAAATATATGGATCTCGGCGGCGAACGGCCAAGGCTCGTATGCGGATGATCGACACTGGTGGGTTTTGTGCGTCATAGATCGCGGAGAAGGTATAAACGGGCTTGCGGCCTGGGGAAATTGGTTATAATGAAGGTGGTGATCAATATTTTGACGATAGGCAATGGATGCGCAAGTGTCCATTTCCAACTCGGCCTCTGCGGTGGTGGTAGACTGTGGGGCTGTTGTGAACGCTGTGTCCTCGCATGTTGACGTGGCTGAAGAGGTTGAGAAAACGGTGGAGGATGTATTCGACCCCTCCCAGTACGGCTTCGTATTTGTTGGCACACAAGCTCCCTTGGAAAGATATTGGAAGTGACAGCATCGTTCTGGAATCTCAACAGCTGAGTACACCTATCGGACACACTTACCCATACACTGTGGACTTTCCGTGAAGCGCTTGAATTATGTGGTTTAACGGTGGAAAATGTTGGGCGGATTATAGATGGTAGGGAAGGTGTTGGTGATATCAACTTGTCAAGGCAGGTACTACTTTTGCAGTTCCACCTGCATGCGGTGTTATTCATGATTGACGTGACTATAATGGATGAAGAGTTCTCCCCGTTATGAAATATTTTCCCATTCTACTAAGGATGGGATCGATATCCTTGAGTTGAAGAGTAACGTAAATGATCTGAGAACAACGATGAAGGATGGGAACAAGACTACAAAACCGATCGAGACTGGAGCAGTCACTAAGAACATAGATGAGCTCATCCGATCTATCGAGACTTACTCTCTGGGAATTCCAACCTTCCCCTTCAAAAACTTTACAACGTCATCGATCTCGTCGGGCACTTTGTACCAGTGTCCAAATTCCTTGTACGCTCTCCATGTAACGTCCATTCCGAAGCCACTGGAAAGAATAAACGCCATCTTCTCCCCCAAACTGACAGATACCTTGGGGTCCGTTGATCCATGACCCAGAAAGACAGGAGTTTCGAGGTACGCCACGGGTGGACGAGGAGCAACAGGCCCGTCATCTTGCTTATCATCTCCATCACCATGAATCGCACCATGGTCCAGTTCAGGAAGATCAAGAATATCCCGAATATGATTAAGCGCCTGGATAGTTGGTGGAACATCGCGATGATTGTCACCCCCCTCGAAAAATAGATTATCATCACCGTCTCCTGCCCCAGGATCCAGTAGTCCCGCAATATCATTCTCGAACGGTAACCACCCACTCATACCGACAAACCCGCCTAATCTGGGCCCATCCCCTGTATACCCACTCAGAAGACAGAAAATAGACGTCGCACAACCTTGGCTCAACCCTCCAATCACAACCCGCTCATAACCATCGTTACTCCCAGGATCACCCGTCTGGCTAAGTATCTGAGCTTCTTCATCAATCAGTCCCCTTAGATATCGACAGCTTTCCTCTAGTCCCTCTATCTGGAGGTCTGTGCGGATGTCTGGATCCTCGAGGGAATAATTATCGAACCACTGGTTGATAGGAATACGTTTCAGTGCAGTCGAGCGACGCTTGCGAGCTGTAGGAAAAATGAATTTCACTGTCGGTAGGTGCTGAGCGATTCCTGTTGTCTCAAGGAAGACATTTCCAAAACGTTCGCCGTTACTCCCACGCCCATGGAGGTGGATGAGTGTGTGAGTATGGTTGTTGGTGTCGAGCGGGGGTACAATCAGAGGGGAGGGGTAGCTCTTCGCAGAAGACATTGTGATGAAATAGGGATATTGTTGAATAGCATGGGAAATAGTACGGGGGACGTGGGTGAGACCGAAATCAAATAGAAAGAGGCTTGATGGGAATATAGCCGCCTGTTGAGTGACAAGAATAGCCGCCTAGATAAGAGTTGATTGTTTCTCCCCATCGCACTAGGCGTTGGCCTTGCTTGTCCTATCGTTTCGCCAAGCGTCAGGGTCTGTGGTGGAGATCAAGCGCTGGAGGAGACTATGTGCAGGGATCCAACTTCGTGGCGCAATTTTCTGCCTCACTGACACGAAAGGAATTATTGAGCGTCTCACTGGTTTGAGTCATTGAGATATGAGTCTTGTCCTAGGAATGAGAAGCAACCCTGAGGTTCTCAAAGTCTAAGGTAAATTTCATTGGCCCCGATTCTCTGAAACAATGAATTCGACGCGAAAATATCTGAACACTCGCTTTATCGGTGCCAAGTAACATGGAGTAGGGCCTTGATGCCTAAACCAGTATGGAATGAGAAAACATAATGAAAAGGATCGAAGTTATACAAAGTGAGGACAAGTACAAAATGGATCGAACCACCATTGTACAAGTCAATATCCGTAGGTACGTCCACAAGGTACCCGCGAAAGCCCCCCATCACCCTTGCAGCTTTACATCACAACACATGCGCTGTTGGGAGCAGGTTGTGTAGTTCGGGCTTCCTAAAGTTATTAAAATATTTCTCCTGATCAGCCATTCTTGTGCCAGCATTCCTCATGGGTCTATCATTGTTTCATTGAACTTACGATTGGGGCGATGTTCGTGGCGCCGTCAATATCGACCTTTGTAGGGACGCTATAAGACAATGACTCGTTAATGGAATCCCGGAGCACTAGCGCAGTGCATGGGGTGGAAGCACTCACTGGACTTCGATGACATTGTCGCTTGGAGAACGTTTGGCTAGGTCCGCCACTTCCAGGGGGGACCTCTTGGTCAAGTGGGCGGCGTGCAGCTGAGGGACATCTTCGGCGGCAGGGGCAGCTTGGACAGCGGGAAGGAGGAGGGCAATGGAAGCCGAGCAGGCAATAGCGTCAACGACCTTCATTTTGACAAGTTGTAAAGCCTGGATGGGAACGATTTGTTATTTCTGAAAGGAGTGCAAAAGTATAAAACTTTGCAGCGACGAATTGAATCCAGAACCTGAAGTAGAGGATCGTTGGGGGATGGGAGCTTTATATGCGTTGAGATTCATCCCTGGTCAGCGGACAGACGACAGGAGGAGTTATAATTAGATACGTGAAAGCGAATCGCCTCCAAGATAGATTGATTCCATCACCCTGTTTTTCCTTTTCATTTGTTCAACAACCTAATTGTTGAGCAGAGAGTTAGTATCTGATTTTACTAATCCATCACGAATCACCTACCAGGCCAGACTGGGACAGCCAAGCCTCGTTTAGCTGGTAGGACCGCGCACTCGGTTTATTCAGATACATAGTATGGAATAAGGGAAGGATCCCCAATGATCGTATTCACAGCCAGCGCATGGGTCGACATGCAGTGTACCTGCAGACATCGCGTATGCCGCATACATTGGTCATGATCAGCACTAGAACACTCTCAGTAAAGAATGCTTCCTTCGACCCCACTGAACGGTTAGCCGCCAGCCCGGTTCCATGGTGAAAGGGCACTATTCACGGCATTTTGCGGGCTAGCGGCCGCTAGTTTGCGGTGTTTATAGTTTCATCCCTCCTGCCATACTGGCGATTATTCCCTGGAGCCGGCAGATTTACTATAGTATTATGCATAGCTACACACTGATATCGGTCCCAATGCATTGGAATTGGGATGAAATCAATATGAGTAAGAGCTGATATGGGGGCAGAAATTGATAATTGGTCACCACGCCACCGTGCCGCACTTTCAGGTTGGGCATTTTACAAGGAAGTTGCAAGAAAGGGCCCAGGGCTCCAATATTCCTCCGCCAATTGAACAGGGATTTAACGAGGGAAATCCGTCGAAGGTGAATAATTTGCCAGCCTTGTTCAGTTTGCAATAGAACCGTTGTGGAAACAATGTCTCACACGAGTGTCAATCAAGATGACCCCGATGTTAAGTTAGATATCTCTTTAGGTGAACCAAAAGTCCGCATACATCTCTCTCTTACCCTTGATTTTCGTATTGTGTTCACCCTATTCCCTGGAGTGACACGATGATCCTAGATATCGAACCTTGTTTATTGTTGGCATATAGTACTTCCGATAGCTTGGACCTGCACTTTTCACGCTCATATTGCCAATAGAGTACCTCAATAATTTGACAATATTACAATTCAACATCCCTTGAACCTAGTACCATCTCCCTGTCGAGATGGCCTGGGTGGACGGGGAAGTAATTCCTTCTGAAACTCCTTTAAATCACGGCAAAGGCCGCTTCTGACCCCGATTTACTTCCGTATTTCCAAGGCCATCGACTTCGCTCTTTGGATTCCAGTGGCCCCTTCAATCTTTCTCATCTGCACTATAATCCAATCGCGCGCAGTATTCGTGGTAGCAGGTGCTGTCCCTGCAACATGAAGCGGCCATAACAGAGGCATAATACAGGCAGCCCTCATATCGCCTGGTGTGCCTGGCTTATTGCGGTAGTGAAGTATGTATGGAATGCTGCGGCATATATTGCTTGAGTTCTCCTGTATGATATTGTTTGAAGTTTGGATAAGGTGTTCGTAAGATAGGTAGGATAGTGTTGGTTGAGACGATGATGAGTTAATGTGTAGCGAAAGTATCTCAATAAGTGCTTGGCGAAGCGTAATACGGGCACATCGCTGCAAATTCCAGGTGTGGGCCATCTCTATTCCGGGATATAGATCGTATGATTCCGAAAAAATGTCTGTATCTTTCCCTGGAATTGCTGATGCCTTATACCTATTTTCAGCTGGGAGGCTTTTGGCCCAGTAGTCCAGAACTTCGTCAATAAACAGGAGGGCTGGAATACAGCCAGATATGTTCGACTTGTCCAGAGCTTTCTCCTTCACTGACGCGAGAACGGCGCATGCACTCACAATTACACCTGCTAGTTGATCCGCAGGAGCTTCCTGTGTGGACTCAAATATTTGAAACTCATTCATCCATTTCGTCAGTGTTACTGGTACTGGTAGCCCGCGTTGAAGGCAATTAACAAGCAGTTGACGTGTCAGGGATTAGAAACATATCTGAACGGCCTAAGGGAGACTCACAATTTCAGTGCGCAGATACAAGAAAATGCTCCGACCAATTCTGTTACGGAACTGGCACATGCCTCGCAGTTCTACCAGTGCTAGGGCACCATCCACATGCCTGTCCCATAAACTTAGGTTACTATCGGAATTCCAGGTAACTGTCTAATAAAATTATTATCGTTCCAATTTTTATTATCATGGAAAGGGATTCACCTCGTACAGCACCAGGAGCATTACAGAGACTAGCATCTGATCAGATGACGCCTCGACGGGGTCTGCAAGTGCCTCGCGCACATGGCGGAGTGCTCCAGAATACATCTGGCCCCCTAAATAAGTCAAAGAAGGTGCATTCTTCACGTACGCCAGGCTAGTCATCCCCACAGCATTGATGAGATCGGCTAGGTACCCGCCCTCTGCCGCTCGCGTGTACATGATAGAGACGCAGTCAGGATGACTAAGGGCTGGCCCAGGCCCGCTCACAAGATAATGATAGAAGAAGAAATTCAAGGCTAGATGTTGTGCTGAAACAGGAATTCTCCTCCAAGGATCGTTGTCAGGACCCTTCCTAGACTGATAAACCATGACTTGTTGGCATTGTGCGGTTTCTGTAGGTACTGCCTTGTTTTCATTAGACGAGGTAACAGGCCGGGTATTGCATAAGAAAGATTGAGGTTCGCTCAAAGTCTGCGCCGTTTGATCTTGAAAGGTGAAGGAATTCTGATCCCGGTATCCAACACACTTGGAACCAGCCCTTACGCATTGGCCACAGGCGGGTTTCGACAGATCACACTTACCCCAAAGTCAAGTTAGTCAGCCACGATATTAACGCGATAGTTGTAATATACCTTTCTTCTTTTCACTCGGCATTCCAAGCATGCTCTGCTAGGCTTACCGCGATAAACCATGTTGGGTCAAAGCTTTGGTTGCAAGACGGCATAAATTGGCGGGCTTGTGGTGGGAAGGGAGCTCTTTCCGCTGGGTGGCATCTAGGTTTTGAGTTTCCGAATGCTTTTGTAATCAGACCCACCAAACCCACCAAACCCAATTGTTCGTCGAGCTGTATACTCTTTCTGGAATGGCGCCATGCGTGCTCCCGGCTCGTGGGAATCATCCTTCCTGCAACTTCCAGCCCTTGAACTTCAAAAATCCTCTATTCGTGCGTCACGAATTATACAAGTGGGTACTATGTCGCCTTATTTATATCATTGGTTCATACTTATTAGTCCATTGAAGAACCCATATCCTCGAGCTGCATACCCTATTTGGCATCGGGAATGTCTCGTGGTAGAAATGACATCATAGCGTAGTAATTAGTTACTACATAAATTGTCCCTACCCCCGTTGAGTCTTGCCTACCTCCTCAGAAATATCGAGAACTTGACAGATATACCCCGATTCCGGCATAGCTTTATCCTGCATAAAACTTTCCCCCATACCATTGCCTTCGCACCCCAAAATCATGCCTCAAGCTATTGCATTCGTGACTGGTGCCACAGGCCACCAAGGCGGCGCTACTGCACGCGAACTTTTGAAATCCGGAATCGAAGTACATGCGCTGGTCCGAAACCCATCGTCTGAATCCGCTGTTGAGCTCCAACACCTGGGAGTCAAATTATTCCCTGGCGACTTTGACAATATATCCTCACTGAAGGCTGCAATGAACGGTGTGACTGCGGTTTTCCTCAATGTATCGCCCACACCCTCTGACAAAGAACGAGAGGTGACCCACGCCAAGAATATCATAGAGACTGCCACTGTATCCGGCACTGTCATCTCTATTGTTTACTCGAGTGTTGTAATGACGGGAAAACACGAAACCTTCCCGAATTGGGGTCCTGACTATCCATCGGCGTGGTATTGGCGAAACAAGGCTCAAATTGAGTCACTGGTGCAGGAAGCTAACGTCAAATACTGGACTATTCTTCGACCCGCGTTTCTTATGAACAACTATCACCAACCAACGGCTTCCTTTATGTTTCCTGATCTGGTCGAAAGAAAGGTGTTTTTGACAGCATATAAGCCCAGCACTGCTATGACCTTAATTGACCCTGGTGATGTTGGAAAGTTTGCAGCGGCTGCGATTGTTGATCCCTTAGCATTCAACAAACACAAAATAGATTTAGGTGTCGAATCTCTTACGCCAGCTGAAATAGTGAACGAACTGAGCCGAGTCAGCGGAAGCAACATTGCACTTGAATTCTATAGCGAGGAAGAAACAGCAGACCTGGCCCGGAAAAACCCGATCATCCAAGCCCAACTGTGGACAAACGATGTTGGATATCAAGTTGACATTGCGGGACTATCGAAGTACCCGATCCGCTTAACCACATTTCGTGAGTACCTTGAAAACCACCGGGATAGGGTTGTACAGACATTGATTTGAGTGTTTGTGTCTTGGGGGTCGTGATTGTGTTTTTACCACTATAACCCTAAGAAAGGACAGACTTTTGGTAACCTTGCAACCCCTACGATAAAATTATGGAAAGTCTGAAGCTTCTTTATGCCCGGGTACAATCTCGTTCTGAGCATCGCAGGAGTATCTGGTACCGTTCGCCAGGTTAGAATTTGTGGAATTCCCATATATCAGCAAATACAAGGTGTTATAATATGAATTCATAAAATATAATACCCATGTGCGCTCTTTGGCTCTTTATTTTGGCAGGTTTTTATACCAACCTTTACGTCGCGGAGCATGACTAATGTTATTTAATTGAACCTGCACTCCAGGCTGATTATATAATGAGGTGACTAGTTTAACAAGATATAAGCATGGCTTGTTTTATACTTATTGAATAAAAGGGCTTTGATCATCCCTGGTGTGAGGCGTCGTGGTCGGCCATGCTGTATATAAGGGGTCTTGCGACTCCTAAAACTCCCATTAGGTAAGAAGTTAATTAGGCTAGGCACCTTACAGAAGGATTACAGAGTTAGACACCTCAGGCAGTTGAAGTATCGTAACAAAATGGAAACTCTCAAACTTTTGAACAAAAGCCCGACAAAAGTCGTCTACACGAGAATGGAGAGTACGAGTCTGTGGTACCCTCTACCTGAATACCCACTAACGGCATGCACCACCTTTTCGTCTGTTGATGACAGAACACCAACCCCAGATAGCATATGGATTCACGATTCGTCTAACATAGATAATCAAGCACTATTATCCTCAAGCGAAGACATTTGTAATATAGTCCTTCGACGGGCAACCTCCCATCCCACACTCAAATTCCTTCACTCCCCGGAAATGCGGCAAACGCCCCCCTGAGAATCGCATGAGGGTTAATGCGCCGAGGATAACGCCTCTTCATATCCTCCGCCAATTCCTTCCAATTCGATGACGACCCAACGGCCTCTTCAAAATCAAGAATATACCGACGAGTCTTGTGTAGGTTAAACAAGCCATCCACGGTACCTGCACGTTTATGGCCCGCAATGACAGTATGTGGATTAAGCGCTTCGATTGTATCGAGAGCCCGAAGCCATTCCTTTCTCTTCTCGGTTGTATTCGCCTCTCCGAAGAACTGGTGGACATCACCATAAACCGCATCACCTGCAACCACAAGACGAATACTAGGTACATGGAGCACAGTAGTGTTATAGGTATCAGTATGCCCAACCTCGATAGCATGGAAATCATGGCCTTCCATCTCAAACACAGGCGATTCCATGGGCTCAGCTAGCTCCGGAGATTGCGGGATTTGATTCCCTGGGAATAGAGTGAGCCACGTCCCTTCAAAGATCTCTGGCTGGACCTGTTGTTTCATGTGCTCAACAGTACCAGGTGTAGCGATTGCGCGCAGATTGGGCCAGTATTTTCGGAGTACCGTTATACCAAACCAGTGGTCACCGTGGCCGTGGGTGATGTATACATATCGTAAGTCTTTGCCTGGTGCAGTCTCCTTGATCCAGGAAGTAAGGTCTTCGGTTTGGGAAATGGAGATCGGCGTATCAACTAGGACGGCTTCGGTGTCTCCGTGGATTAGGGTGCAGGAAATTGGTGAAAAGGCGCTCGACTCGCCGGCTCGCTTGATTGCGAGGGGAAGGCGTGAGGATACGTAAACATCAGCTTGAAGGATGGAAGACATGATGGATCACAAATGGGATAAGTAAACAAGGAGACGGTTGTGAATTGCGTCTTCAAGAAAAGTGAGTTCAGGGGGGATGTTCCACCTTTAACCCATACGAGTAACAGATGGCGGCCCGACAATTCCTTGATTAGTGAACACGATATACTTCGAGCCTAGACACGAACTATGGCAGCCGACAAAAGCTCGCACAACATGGAAGGGCAATACCGAATTTTGTGGATTTGTTATCATTTTGAAAACATCGGTACTCGGTTTGTTGTTGTCGTTGTTGTCGTGACAGAGAATGTGGCCCATGTAGATCTTTCTACTGCGGATATAAAAAACCGCGGCATCACGCCTCAAGAGGTTCCCTCATATTCTCCCCACATTTTCAAATTTACTTTCAAGTCTTGAATTTATTCCTCAGCAAAATGCCTCGATGGACCTTCGAAACCACGCCGGACACATTGTCCAAGTCTGAAAAAGACACTCTGGCGCAAGCAATCACCGACAACTACGTTAAACACGGCATCCCCGCCTTCCTCGTGAACGTCTTCTTCCACGAGAACCGGATCGGTACCTTTTATAGCGGCGGTAAAACACCTCCTAATACCGTATTTTTCGTCCTTGACCATGCGGCCCGCTCTTTCCCTAGCGAAGAGGTTCGCCTCGCCTTCATCGATAGTGTCAATACCATTGTCGAACCCATTCTGGGCCCAAAGGGTGTCAAGTGGGAGTACAACATTTACGAACACCCGTCTGACAATTGGCGTGTGAATGGCATGATTCCACCGGTTGACAAGGAGGGTATTTGGCAGGAGTGGATTGAGCGAAACACAGCTGTTAAGTATGGAGAATACTTGGCCAAGAAATAGGGATATGATGGCAGGTGTATGAAGGCCCTGCTCTTGTTTGGTTGGGGACAACTTGGGAATATCCTACGTATCAAATAGGCATGCATCTGTTGATCGTCAGCCTAGTCATATGTTCCTAGAAACCTTGGGGCCCTTCACAGATCGTCAATACAAATCAGGATGTTCCAGATTCTATGCAAAGAAAGTAGTAAAATGATGTTCGTAGTCAGCTCTATAAAGACCGGAGTGAATATGGTAGGTAACATTTTCAGATACGGGATCTTTCTTTGTCGGGCCTGACCTACCTCTTTCCGTATCTTGGTTGGAGACGCAAGTGATACCTCGTAGTTTCCCACTTCATTATCCCCAAGTCTTTTTAACCTCGGAGGGAAGGCCTTTGGTATTCTCTCGCTATGGGTTCATCCATATTCCTGTGGGGGCCACATCCTCGATAGGAAGGGGGACGTATATGGTTTTCGGCATAAATTCGGTGATTAGTGAACCCCCCCCCCGCTGCAGCATGGGAGCCCTTCATATGACCGAATGAACTCCATACTAGTTCCTATCGTGTGGTGGAGTAAACCTTGGAAGGAAATACCAGCTAGACAAATCTACCGAGGCGTGATCACTAAACGCAGTCATTCCACTGATAACTATTTGATGACGACTTTCCTCTCCACGATGCCATGAAACACATGCAATGTTCTTCAACACGACTTCTTGCAATATGCCAGAACACGTGGAAATCCAAACCCATGACGGGACAATCCTCCGAGGCTGGGTATATTCTGCCGGCCCCAAGTCTCCGGCAGTGATCATGTCGGCGGGCGTAAGTTCTCCTCCCTTCTCCTTCATCACCACCTCTAACATATGATGTTACCCAACCACCTAGCTATCAGGAATCAAAGAACATTTCCTCCCCAATTATGCCTCACGCTTCCAAACAGCCGGATACACCGTCGTCCTCTACGATCACCGAAACTGGGGCGAAAGCGACGGACTTCCCCGCCACCATTCCAGCCATTACGAGCAAACTCACGACACCCACGATGTGATTTACTACACTTCCAAACGACCAGACGTTGATCCAACCCGAATCGCATTATGGGGGTCGAGTTTCTCCGGAGGAATCGCCCTGATTGCAGGTGCCCTAGATCCACGCATCAAGGTAGTGGTCAGCCAAGTCCCTTTTATATCGGGGAGTACGACCAGATCTCGTCTTCCAGCGGCTACACTCAACAAAATCTTCGAGGATAGGGGTCAGACCAACGTGTCAAATCCAACTTATATTCCTATCTACCCGGAAACTCTGGACGAGGCCCGAAACCCGGCGAATGGGACGATGATGGGGACTGAGGAGTGTTTTCGGCATTATGGGGATGTTCGGGTGATGGTGCCAAAGAGGGAAAATAAAATCACGCTCCAGACGTTGTTCCATATTATGCGATCGGAACCGAGGGAGTATATTAGTAAAATATCGCCTAAGCCGTTGTTTATGGTTGTTGCTCTTGAGGATTCCTTGATCGATCCGCAGGCGCAGATAGCGGCGTTTAATGGTGCGGGAGAACCGAAGGAGTTACTCCAGATGGATTGTGGGCACTTTGAGGTCTATCGGGGGAGCCACTTTGAAAAGAATATTGCGGCGCAGCTTGCGTTTCTTGAAAAGCACCTATAGAATATGTCCAGAGTACCCAGACTCTCACATTTTCCATAGACGTTTCAAACATCTAACCCGCAAGCCCAATCCATTCGCACTCCAATCACTTCCAACTCCATTACGTACATACCAACTTCGCATCCCTTAAAGGGCTTGTTCGAATCTCTATAGTAAGGTGAAAAAATAGTTATGTAGATTAATAATAACACTCGGACAGAGTTGCCCTTCCTCACGAGGCTCCGTTTACGCGCCCAGCCCAGAAAATTCCCCTCACCCTTTCGGAGACAATCTCTCAGCCTATGATTTATCACCGACCAGAGTGTTGGATACGAGGAAGGATCACTTGCCGCAGCTGTTGGTATTAGGCTAGCGATTTGTAGCTAAGCCTTGTGGTCTGCACTTGCAAAACGGAGACACCATATCCAGTCGATGCATCCAAGGTCCGTTTTTTAGCCGCCGACCACCTCCGACAGAATGGGTCCGATAACGAATTGGCACATGGTGATTTCTTGACTTTCTTTGCTTGAGGAGGATTATTTTTTCGGCTGTGCTTCATGCAAGGAACAAATATAATCCAAGGCATTCCTAGCCAGGATGCTTCGAGATAGCCCTGGCGACTGCCCCCAAAGACGGAGTGGATTAGGATGCTGTAAAACCTCGAATATAAGTGACTCCTGCCGATCAATCCCAGTGAGGAGAGGGAGGATTTCTCCAAGTCGAAACAATAGAGTTGTATTTTCGGTGCAATTGCCAAATCCATTGGAGATTCGGCTATCTCTGTTCCTGCGGTGTGAATTCAACCCCAATATATGACCAAGTATAGAAAGTCCTGTTACAGATCCAACAAACCTTTTCTTTCGTCTAACAATTGTTTTTCTCTTTTTTGTATTCCATGTTGGCTATGTTGGTTCAATAATCCCAGTATTCAGTTTCGATCATCTGGGTCGATTCTCGATCGCTCAACAGACACAACAAAACTGCCATCCGAGAACCTCGTAGCAAGAATTGTCCAGCTTTTTAATAAAACTCCTGGCACGAGTTCCGAGTTTCTGGATATTATTTCCAACAGCACTCAGCCAACAAACCTTTCCTCCTTATTAACCTATAAGCAGCCCCCCAACCCAAAAACGGCGTTTAGGCCGATGCACTGCATCCCCCGTCGTGACATGGCGAGCTATAACTGGCTGCCAAAGCTCTACCTTCACCTACAATATCCAGCGGCGCAGCAACTTGAATTAACGAAAAAAAAAAAAACCAACACAAACTCCTGCACGTTCCAACCCAGTGCCACTCAATTCCAACCACAGGTTTGCTTTTGGTCTGCATTTGCACGGCCCCGCATTTTGGGCTTTGGGCCTTAATATTATGTGTATGTTCCCCAGATCCCTTACCTTGCCTTTCCTCTTTGCCTGGGTTGCTAGTATTTCACGCCAGGCAGTCCATTATGGTATCGGCTATTCACACTCCGGTTCCGGTTTCGGTTGCCAACGTGGCTAGGATTAGTAAAATGGTTTCGTCTTCTTCTTCACCAAGGCAGGAGGATACACCAGGGTCGATGGCGACGGCGACGTTTGAGTTGGATCCGAGGGGGGATATCACGTTTGTGGTTTATAATGTTCCCCCGTCGCTGCCGTATAGACTTGCGGAGGTGGATGTGTCGGTTCTCGATGGGTTGCCGGATAATGACCCCGAAGAGGATGTTGAGGGGGAGCCTGAGGAAGATCCCGAAGAAGACGGAAATGAGAAAGGGAAAACATCCAGCAAAAGCGGAAGTCGAAGAAATTCGTCCCTGCAACGGACTCGAAAACCCCTTCGCATCCGTGCATCCTCGAGACATCTCATGCTCTCGTGTCCGCAGTTCGAGCGCATGTTCCAGAATAAGTTCCAGGAAGGGACTGCGCTGCGAGAGACGGGGCATGTCGAGCTTCCGATTTGTGGCTGGAATGCCGTGCCCTTTCTTATTCTTATGATGATTATTCATGGGAAGGTGCGATCGGTCCCAAGGAAGATCTCGCTTGAGCGGTTGGCCGAGATGGCTGGCCTGGTGGACTATTATGAGTGCTACGAGGTGATGGAAATATTTTCGGATATGTGGATCGAGGTTTTGAGGCATGATATGCCCTCTACTTTCACTGTTGGCGCGGTGCGATGGCTGTGTATTTCATGGGTGTTCCAGAAACGTGACATCTTCAGCTCGATTACGAAGATCATCCAGCTTGAGAGCACGGAGAGGATTGTCCCGGGGGAATTGCCCATTCCTTGTAATGTGCTAGGTACGTCCCTCTCCTTTTTTTCTCCCCCGTCCAAGTAATCTAGCCTAATATTGATGTTCACGGTAGACGCCCTCGATTCGTCCAGGGAACTACTGATTTCTCAAATCCTCGACGCCTTCCACGACCTCCATCGAACTCTCCTCAGCGGTCCAACCCAATGCTCCTACGAATGTGACTGTATGCTCCTTGGGGCATTAACCAAAAGCATGCGGGCGCTGAACATCTCCTCTAAGCCTGAGCTGCCGTTCAAGGGACTAAGTGTGAAGCAGTTCCTCGAGGACTGTCGTTTCGGAATGGGATCACCAACCTGGTATACCAGACCACGCACCTCTACTCCTCATGCTTGTCACTTACTTTCCCGGATTGCCCCTATGCTTGATAGTCTGGATGAGAGTGTGGTAGGATTATCCATTGGGAATTTTACAACCGTGCGCGAGGACAGTGAGGCAATGCGTGTGCTTACATTGGCTATCAAGCGGGGACAGTTTTGATCCTCCACTGAGGTTATCGTCCCTAGTTTTTTTCTGTCGTTCTTGATATGTTTTTCTTATTTTTTTTCTTTCATTTTTCGCTGCACTTCTTTTTCTTCTTGTCTTCATTTGTCCTTTTCTTCCTTTTTTTTTCTTCTTTTTCACTTGGACCCCCTCGCTGTTCTCTCAGCATCGCCCCCGGCGTTCCATTCTAGTTCTACCTTCTGAGGCACGCATCACAATCACTGTAATGTCAGTCCATCCCCTTGTCGATTTTCGAGCAACCAAAATGAAAATTCTCTTGTTCCCTATCGTATGCAGTTGTATAACCTGGTTGATGAACCCTCTAGTACGGCGTAGAAATGGTGTCACCTGGAAAGATGTGCGGGAGGGACTTCGGACATTTCGGGTCTCTAGAACGCTCCTCCCATCTTTTCTACGCGTTTTTGATTAAACCAGAACTTAATGATTGAAGGGCATAACGATACAATTTTCCTCTATTTCGTTGACCCCCATGAAGGAATGCTGCTCTCATGGAGCTGATGAAAAGAAGTGACCGAATGCTGACCCACTAGGTAACCAGGCAAAATGATTCGCTGGGTCAACCCATCGGCACGGGCGATCGAGCCAACAGTGATGGTGGAGCAACTGGCCTGGTAGAGACTCCGCCATCCAAGAATAGGAGCAAAATTGAAATAAATAAGTGGGCAGCCCCACCCAATCACTCGCGAAATCAAACGAACTGTCTCTCGGGTTCCTGGATCTTCCTCAACACAATCCTCTTTAGCTAAATCCACTTCTCACACGAGCAAGGACGATAGCCTCACTTCCACACTATGCGAAACAATCTGCAATCGTTTGATTCTCAGTAACCCCGCATAACCGGCGGCATGGGACAGCTCCCCCTCGAGCTACTATCGGAAGTAGCGGAGTATCTCCCAAGCGATCATGATCGAACCCGGTGCGCCCGGGTATGTCGTCAATGGCAGGGAGTTTTTGAGCGATCTCTTTACCGCAGTATTCGCGTGCACAGCGAGGATTTCGAAACGGGGAACGGCGCGGTATCATTGTCCCGATTCCAATCCCTTACATCAAATGCTGGCACTGCACGCAGATCCATGATCCGGACACTTGACTATCGCCCGGTTTTACCTTATGAGTTGAGAGACTACTGCACCGTCAAGGAAGACGACGAATGCTACAGTGAGGATAACGAGGTACGTCAGGATAACGATGAGGCATTTAAGAGCGGCATGGTGGCTCTTTTCGAGACACTGCGTTCCTGGGGAGAGGGGTATCGGATGGCTCTAGAGGTTAGGGTGCTCTGTCGTGATGCGGTGCTGGAGCCAGGTACGGAGGAACGGGAGGGAGTTGCGGAATTTCGTGAGATTCGGAACGGGCGTAGATGGGTCGTTCGTCCGTATCGGGCCCGGTTTCCGAACGATGATGCTTCCGCTCTGCCTTATGTAACATGCATTGATCAGCTGGAATGTGAATATATCACGAACCAGGAGTCGTATGAGCGGGTTTGGGGGGGTGCGGAGTTGCAGATTGCCGAGCATTGCTTGGGCTTGACTCGATTATCGCTAGATCTGGATGAATACGTGCGTCCGGATCATACGGACTATTTGCGCGCGCGACGGCGTGGTATGACTCCTTCTTATCCTGAATGGAGACGGAATGCTGATATTTTTGTAGCGGTAGCGGAGGGTTTGTGCAAGCTGCCAAACTCCCTAAGGGTGCTGCACTTTGGCGATGGCATGAACGAGCCCTGGCAGAATACCCTTCCAGCCCACAACCTTTTACTCGACGACAGTGACATTTTGTCCACCAATATCCGAGATCTCAGCATGCACCTTCGCGAATTGATCGTGTATACAACGCTCGGCTTGGACTTTCTGTATCCTCTTGATGAAGAGGGAAGGCCAGCATCTGGGACATCGTCTCTTTATTGGCCATATCTGGAAAAAATCGAAATGGAGGACGTTCCCATTTTCTTACCATCAGGTAATCCCCTCATCCTGAATGGCTTGTCGTATTTCTAGGAACTAATCCTTCCCAGGCGAATGGCTATTTGACCCAACTCCCGAGGACCTCGCAAACCTCAGAATCCCTGATGTGGACAATTCAGATTCTGAAGATTTTGAAACGCTTCGACAAATCGAAGAGGAGCCTTACGATCGCTCCGTGATGAAGGTTGAACATTTCCATCGCCTCTTCACATCCCTTGGATATGCAGCGCAGAATATGCCGTGTCTCAAGTATATTGGATTTCGCATGGAGATGAACTTGAACTATTTTGACCTCCGCACTGACGGACCTGATGGCCGGGTGACGGTGAGGTGGGACTCAGGGACGGGGTATAAGCCTGATAAACATGTTGCAGAGGCCTGGGGATTTGAGCTCGAGGGTATGGATTTTGAGGAACGGAGGGGAATTGTGAAATCGTCTATGAGCTTTCGGCATTGGTAGGCTGGATATACGTCCGTCGAGGGCTGGATAAGATCTTCCTGCACCTGTAAGATAATTGCAAATGAAGAGGTACATAGTGGAATAGAAATAAAGGCGTCGCAATGTTTTTTGGCACTGGTTCAACGGTCTATTTATATGACGAAGCGGCTCGCCTCAAGCTCCGTGATTGCCTTGAGTAAGATAGTTGGGGGACTGTTCAAGAATCCCGTCCGCTGAAAGCCACTCGTCGTCACCTTCCCCGAGTCATACTGCACAACACCCGCATGGGCCTCATTCGGGCGACCAACGACCACATCTCCGAGTCGGATATCTACATCTTCCCGCGGAACATCGCCTCCCACTCCAACCATGAACATGAATTGGAGATTGGGAAACGACGCCTTCGTCTGCGCTGCTACCCATGCTGCCGGACTTGGACCGATTCTGGAATACGGAAGAGCAGAAATGACGACACTGTGGCCGGCGATTTGACCAAGAGTGTATATGTTTGAGTCGTGAAATTCTTGTGCTGGCACTTCATGCCTTTCGTCGAGGAGGGCTTGCGCGGCGGCCAACTCGATGGGGAGGGCGCTGATCCACCCGATCGTGTACTGGTCGGGGTGCAGCTGTTGCCCTGCCATCTTGAGAACCGGTATCGAGCACAGGGATTATTTCTCCCGAGGCATGATTGGCCTGGTAATGTGAAGCCATGACCTGGAAGAAGCTTGGAATGTTGGTGTCGCAGCCCCTCTTTCTCAGCCTCGCGCGGGGCGGCGAACCCGACGGATGATTGGATCAGAGGTCGGTAGCTGATTCCTCAGCCCAGAGGCTCCTGGTGCTTAGGAAAGATGCACGGATTTTGTTGACATTTAGAACAGAAAACTCAGATTCTTTTACTCACATACCATAGTTTCAACATACGGCTCCACGAAACCTGCCCAGTTTAAAAATAATTCAAATCCGCTATCCTTCGAGGATCTGCTCTGGCTAGGCATCTTGGCAGCCACTACGGTAAAGACGAACGAAATCAGCCAGAAAAGGAAATTGTCAACGAAATACGAGGCTTCCATCATGTACAGTCGCACTGTCCATGTTCGATGAGATCCACGGCCAGATCAAGGACGAGGATGAGGACATATCCCGTTACTACGAGCCGTTGATCAGAATAGCTGGGAGTTTGCGCTCAAGTGGATTGAAAATGGGGCTGATCTGAACTGCACGCCTTCCTCTTCTGAATATCCGCTTGTGATTGCGGTTAGGAAGGGGTTAACTGATATAATCGATACTTTGGTCAAGCATCGGGCTGATGTGAACTACCAGAACGAGGTAGGAATCACTCCTCTCAGGGAGGGGGTCTGGAGTCGGAAACCTGGGGCAGGCAAGGGGCTGATAAAGCATCCAGTGGATTTACAAGTTGAGACACCCGATGGGACTACTGTACTCGAGAGGATTTGCAGTTTATATGGCAGTCCGGAAACACTCGAGTTACTACAACAGCACGACCGGGCGAAAGATTCCACGACATCGATTTGGCCACGGTTACTCGAATCTGTTACCCAAAGAGCCTAGCACGGCCAACGAGGCGTTGATTCAGATCTTCCTATCGCGAGAATCGACTGTGATCCCCTCCCGAGGAAAGGGGAAAGGAAAGGGTCGACGGAGGAAATGAAGCAAGGAAACGCTCAACAAAGTATTATTTTATGTCCTGTCGTATACAGCTTCCTAATTAATTAGATATAAGTCCCATTATACGCATAATCCCCTATTACCCCTAGTCCACCTATACATAGAAAGCACTTTTCTTGTTAGCATCCTCGACTCCGAGTCCACCGAGACCTGATTCCGGGCACTGTATAACGTAGATCGCAAAGCCCGACAAAAGTTTCTCTGCACTACATTAGCCCCTAAGCTTTTCCCAAACTACTATCTTTGGGGGGTTAGAGAGATACGTACCTGAAACTCCGTATCAAAAGTAACAACCGAGATCTCATGCGCGCGGATAATAACCTCACACGCCTGCCTCACAGACACATTCGGTCCCACCTGCGCCATCCGATCCGCAAACAGGAGAAACGTCAAGCTCCCATGGAACAAATAAATTCCAAATACAAACGGGATGAACGAGAGATTATTATCCACGTCCAGGATATGCGAGATCGCCTGTCCCGCCGCAATAGAGTTCGACGTACAACTCAGGAAACTAGGGGATGTGATCCAGCTCCCGCTATCTTCTAGGATGGATATCGCGTCCCATTTACCGTGTAGCAGAATATGGAGCACGCGGATCATGTAGTGGCTATACGCGATTACGAGCTGGACGCGGTGTTCGGTTGTGTATGCTCTCCGGGCGTCTTCTGCGGAGATCGGATCCTGGGTTGCTTGGTCTGCGGTCGGGGTGCTGGCTGGGGAAGAGGGTATATCGGGGGGTTTCTCAGAGGCGGCGCGGAAAACTTCGAGGCTGTATTCACATTCTGCTAGGTTGGCTTCGATGGCGCTCATGGAGTGGGCGTCGTCGAACCCGCCGAGTCGGGGATGTTGGTTGCGGAAGCGGAAGTCGATGATGTCCCCAAGGATGGCCATGAGGGGAAGGAAGTAATCTAAGAACCCGGTGCCGGAGATATGTGTAAATGGGCCGTAGACACGGGAGGGGATTTCTTCTAGAGGGATTGTGTCGAGGTTCTGCCATGCCCATTCTGGTAAAGGGGCGAGGACCTGGCACTCAGAATCGCAGATGCGCAGGGGCTCGTTGAAGGAGAGTGCAATGTGCCTGTCGAGTGCGTAGACGAGCCAGAACACTCTGCGACATTCCTCGTGTTCTTCCCTGGAGGCAAGGGACATTTGTTGTGAGGGTAGAGTGTTTTCGGATATCTTGGCTTCGGAGTGATATCCGAGCTGCTTGAGGAGGAGAACCGCCTTGTTCCACCATTTGAGACTTTCTGCTTTGAACTCACTCCCGGAGATCACACAGGTGAGGAGGACGTAGCTCAGTACGTCGTCAACATTTGGGGTGGAGGTAGCATTATACGTCCTAGTGTTTGATTCGGGATCTAGAGACTCTGGTTGGAAGGAGAGGTTGTTTTCGTATCGCAAGCCACCTTTTGTGAGGTTAGCATTGGGCCATAGGTACCCAAGGTACGTAGGGAGACATGATGTGAGCTACTCACCTGGAGCAAAACGAAAGCGGTTGCTTTCCCTTTCTCTTAGTAGCGTCATTGCCAGAGAGTACAAGCGCAAGCTTATTCTGTTACGTGCACCAGGGCACTGAAAGACCTCTAGTCCAGCAGTCTGTGAAACGGCCCAGAGAATGATCGCTAGAAGGGCCGCGGAAACCGGTCGTGGGTTTGTCGGACACAGCAGGGATTTCTTTCTAATAACGGGGCACAGCACGTAGGGACAATGGGCGCTCATTACGGAACCTTCAGGGTCCGTAAAATAGACGTCTAATAAGTCGCATGCTTCTGAGGGTGACAGAACTCCCTGAAGCTCAGCAAGAATCGGGTATAGACAGGGATAGCGACACCCCACGAAGAGTATCTCATTGTCGTGGTTTGTGTTGAGGTTAACGAGATCACCAGGAAACGGACTCCCAGGAATGAATCCCGGGCTTTTGCCTGATAAGTACGACTTGGACACGTGGAAGTCTGCCATATTACCTGGCAGATACGATGTGTCTGGAAAGTCGCTCGGAGCTGGACTCTCGAGGATGTCTCCCGTGTTGTCTTCCCATCGAATGCCACTCGTTTGGAGGGAAAGGGCAGTAGGGAAGTCGGGAATTTGAGGGGTGATGCATTCATTGCTGCAATCAGAACTGCCTGAGTCCGTCATGGCTTGGTTATCCTGCGTCTTACCATAGCGGCTCGATGATGTGCAGTTATTTCGATACGATCTAGGCTTCGGACCGCGCTTCTTCACGGTCCGATCGTACTGACAGAGGTAGTTGAGGTCTATAAGACTGGCTATGAGTACCTTGAATCGAGTAGACAATAGAACAACCTACCTAGACATCGTCGACTGTAAGAATCTCAGGTCAATTGGCTATTCAGATGTAACACATTCCAAGAGGAGAAGAAAGAACGCACCATGGAAGCTCGCCACTACATCGGGTGCGCGAGGAGTTGCACTTGTCACAGGCTCTGCGCACCCTATCCGTCTTCGCACAGTATGAGGACGCCTGTTTTTTCTTTCTCACGGTATTCATATTGAATGCCGAATCACTTGTGGGGTATCAAGGTATGAGGATAGGGATCTTGTCTGGGGATGTCTCGCACTAAATCTAACGCCCTGGTTCGACAGCTAAGCAGGATTATATCTGGGCGTCTTGTCCCCTGAAAATCTCCATCGCTCTGACGCAACCCGCCTGCGCAAAAGGAACAATAATAGTAACAGATACTATAATCCCAACGATGATGGGAAGAGACTAGTTCGAAACTTCCCACAAACGCTAATCCTGTGCCTTGGTCGCTTGGCCTTCTCATTTAAACTTTTCTCTCATTTTCTAGCTTCGATAAGAGAAGGCACTGGGGACTAGCGGGTCTCCAAGGGTCCTGAGTGAAAGCCACGCGATAGCGTCGATGAACCGTTGGGAGAGGGGAGCAGGGTGCATTTTCATGGCACGACCAGGGTATCCAAAACACAGCCAATCACCGGTGTTTCCGTGTGGGCACCAGAAGAACAGAGGCCGCTCGAAGCGAAGGAGAATGTACCGGCTGCCATCCGGAGCAAACGCGGGGTAGCTAAACGAGTTGGGGATAGATTCACCTGTTGGTCCACGGTCAGTGCATCGCGCTACGGCTGCATTCGGAAAGGCTCTGGAAGCATATCCTTGAGGAAACGGCCTTTGATGGGGTTCGTGTGTAATCCTTTCGGTCTTTCTCCCCCCGAACGCAACCCCTCAGGGTGGTTGGGGTTGGGTATGTCTTTTTTCGGTACGCCAGAGTTTAATTCTATCGCTAGATTTTGGAATTTCAACGAGAATCCGAAGCATAGACATCCCATCTGAACAGGACGAGGGAAATCTTTGCGAAACGACACACGGACAGCATATCAGGGCCCCACCGGAGTGCCTGAATATCGACACAGTGGACCCCCACCAAGACCCAATATGGATGATGAGCTAGTCAAAGCACTAACCAAACAACTAGGCCTATTCGATATCTGACTGTCTCCTCCAGGAAAAAGATCTACGGCTGGTGAGACAAGTGGCACGCCGTCCCTACCTTCATTGAGATCCAGTCTTCTTCATGACATGACCCGCCGGGAGGGCCGCGTAACCCGGCCGGCGATTTATCTTGCTTGGGCCTGCTATTTACCGTATGACTGCAGGAGCGGTTTGTCCGAGCCTGGTACAAACGTGCCTAGCTCAGACCGGCCTTCAATAGTGTCGTGCTGGTGAAGAGGTAGCTCCGAGCCAACGATCGGTTAACCTGTTTCCAGTGGAGGTTGTTGCGTAATCCGTGCTATATGAGCGTGCAGATACGAAGCAAAAGTCTACTCAAACGGGTTTGTCATATTAACGGTGTGTGCCTGACTATCGCTCAGCGTGCGGAGTTGTCCGGCGCTTTAACCGACCTCCCCTCGGCCATCGGAAGAAAGGAAGGAGGGCCAAAAAGCAAAGATAGACACACCAGAAACGAGATCGATCCTGAGGGTGCAGATCTTGGAGTAAAAATAACAAAAAAGCGCAAGGCCAGGTTGACTGGTGCGGATGGCACTCGTTCCGGGCTGACTCGAGCCTGTTGATTTCCCGGCGGTGATGGTCGGGGTGGCTTTACGCCGAAGCCTCACGCCAGTGCCATTCAGCGCCCATATCATGCAATCAAGGTGCTTGGTCTTTCTAGCGATAGCGGAAGGTCGGGTCATCCTCAAGTGCAGTCACTGACAGCCGTGCATATATTTAGCTAGTATGGAGAACATTATTAGTGGAATAACTCCCCTTGGAGCTGCGATCCTCCTCCTTTAAATGATTCGCCATTTCTCCTCCACGAGCGATCATCTGGGCATTCTGTCCCCAGATATTGGGTCTCGCTGGTCCATTGGCCCGAGCAAACACCTACCCCGGATTCAAGGAATGCACTCCTCAATATCGATTTCGCGATGACCTCTTTCCTTCAGTCCGACTCATCCCATCTGTTGAGTCCCAAACGGGAAGGGATTCGACGAAAAAGGACCAGCGAAACGCCCAGAGACCGGAGCGCTCCAGATAAAGTGGTAGAGAGTGGGGGTTCTGCGTTGGCTGTAAGCTTGTATAGCCACCCTCCCAGTCGATCCTTCCTATCTTGAACAACCCAAGACAGGGAAGCAAATCGAAGGACTGACTCCAGGTCAATCACCCTTCGATCGACGAGTAATGAGTAGTCTGCCAGCTGACAGGATCATTCGTTGCCACTTAATTCAAGGTGCCCGGCCGAGCTTCGGTGACGATCATAGAAGGGGCGTTAAAGAGGAGACAGGGTACCAGAATCCTTGTGCTCTGATCACCGCCCTTCCGTAGCAACGAGGGGAAGATTTTGCCACGCTGATGGTGTGCATCATGCAGGGGCCGTCGAGAGCTGAATGGCCCTTCTCCATAACCTTCTCGCAGTATCTTGTTCTGGCGCCAGCCTTCTCCTGCTAGCCTCCAGGACCTAACCTTCTTCCACCGACCGCACTAGAGGAAATCAAGAAAATCAAATCCACCCCAAACGATGAGAGAGGAGAGAAAACACGAACCAGCCTAAGAGGGGGAAGGGGGGCTCCTTCCTTCTGACTTAGCTCCTGCCGCTTTAACAGGTCACTTCCATTCGATTCGATTCGTACCCTTTTTCCACTCTTCCATCTATTTTTCTTTCGCTTTTATTTTTTATTATTTTCTTTCTCTTTTTCATATTCGCCCTTTGAAAATAAATAGCCCAAATAAGAAAGGCTCAAACTCTGTTGCCCGTATCAAACGGCTTGTTTCTCCACCGGAGACCAACAACATGGTGATGTCATCCACAATATATTGTGTCACTGGAATGGGCACAATCAAGCACACTTCCCCAGCCAATCCTAGTACGGATTTTCAAAGTATGCCAGCCACCCCTGTCAGCCAGTGAAAATGCTATCGCAAATTGACGACCTCGAAATCCACGTCATCGTGAACGATGAACTTGACCCCATTTCCCCTAGCCCCAATCCCGCCGTGAAGGTCGCCAGCCAGTTCATGGGCATCCCTCTCACACCCTTGGATCCCAGCTCCGAGCGCGGCGGGGCAAAAATGGAAATGCGCATGGACAATATCTGCTGCGCTGCTCACGGTATCTCCTTGCTCCTTGTAAGTTGAGATCATTTTCTTAATTTCTTCCTCTGCGTTGGTCATGGATGCACAGCGACTAACCGCCACGGGAACAGATCGCAACCAAAGGTGATAAGAAGCACTACCTCTTGTTTGATGCAGGCCCCGAAGGTGAAGTGTGGGAGAGGAATTCCCGTCGGCTCCGGACAGAAGTAGGTCAGATCGAGCATATCGTCCTATCCCATTACCATAGGGACCACTCAGGTGAGTTAGCACCTCTCTATATTTTCCCACAAACTCGTACTTACTTTTAACACCGCAGGAGGTCTAACCAAAGCAATTGAGTTGATCAACAGCAGCAGAGATAGTAGCGAACGGGTGATGATGGATGTCCACCCGAACCGCCCACCTTATCGTGGTGTACAGGCAGATTTCCCAATTTCGCTTGAAGCTGATCCCTCGTTTGAAGAACTACAAGCCGCGGGAGCGATCCTACTGAAGACTGACCAACCTCATACCGTCCTAGACGGCTTCTTCCTCGTATCGGGAGAAATCCCACGCGAGACTGCGTATGAGGACGGCATTTACGGTGGACTGCGGTTTAATTCTGCTTCCGGTCAATGGGAGCCAGACACATTGATCATGGAGGAGCGTTATGTTATGTGTAATCTCAAGGGTATGTCCGAGCTCCCCCCAAAACGTTCTTATTCTGACCTCTGTTGACTGTTCTTTAGATAAGGGCCTTGTGGTATTCACAGGTTGCGGCCACGCGGGCATTGTTAATACCTGCCGGGATGCGGTAAAGCTCGGGAATGGAAGCCCTTTGTATTCTGTGGTCGGGGGATATCACCTCGCTGATGTTGAAGATGCAAAGCTGGATGCTGCAAAGGAAGACTTGAAGAAATTTGACCCCAAAGTTTTGCTCGCCGGTCACTGTACGGGCTGGAGATTCAAGTGTCGCATCGCCGGAGCAGCCAGGCTGTTTGGTGCCTTGTTTCTCAGGCAGCAAATATACTCTGTAAACTAATTGTCGACGGCGCAAAATTGAAAGCCCTCATAACCGTGGATCATTGCAACATGAAACCCAATGCGATATGTCGCCTTCTTCCAAGAAAAAAAGATATTCACAACATGACAGGCAAGATATTCAACCGCCGATGAAGAAAATATCCTGTTCGGTTGCTGATGGCGCCTTACCATTTTCGGTCGGACTGCCGAGATATGGAGTCGTGGTAGTTTATGTGAAACTATGGAACGACGGAGCTCCACCGCTCCTCGAAACGTGTTGGAGGAGCTTTTTCTTACGTTAGAGAACCGCCGTCAGCTTCCAAGCGCCTTAGAAGTTAGTGCCCATCCATGCCCCCTATCTAGAGAGTGGGTCGGTAGTCAAACAGTTCGGTTCAACCCCCATCGCTTGGCCCACTATTATCGGAGCTCCGAGCCTTACCTCGGGAACTGACAACGCCCAAAAAACAATCAGGAAAAACACGACAAGCAACGCCATATTGACAGAAGTCGTGTGACTCGAACCTTCCCAGTCAATAAACCCTAGACCAGCATTGGCGAAAATCATGTCGACTATCCTCGTTACAGGGAGTTCCCGAGGCCTTGGCCTACAGCTGGTGAAGCAATCCGCCGAACAAGCAATTACCCAGGGAGGCTTAATTATCGCAGCTGCTCGTAAATGCAGCCCAGGCCTAAGCGAGGTCATTGTGCAAGCCAATGGGCATGTTGCTTTTGTTTCCATCGATCTGTCAGACGAAGCAACCATCCAGCAGGCCGTGCAGGAAGTACGAACTCTCCTCGCAAACCGGAGTCTGGATGTACTCATCAATTGCGCTGGGGTACACAGTGAAACTGAAGGGAAGCTAGCCCTTATGTAAGTGCCCATCCCCTCGTTCGTGGATATTTCATCGCTTCTAACGAGCTGAATAGGTCGGATCTAGAATATCAGTTGTCCGTCAACGTGACTGGGGCACATAATCTCCTGCGAGCGTTCCTCCCGCTTATGAAAGAAAGCCAGGTGAGAAAGATTGTCAACATGTGAGTGTATAAAATTTTGCTTTACTTGAAGGATTGGGTCTAATAACTTATTTTACCCAATTATAGTTCCAGTGGGTACGGGTCAATCACAAACGCCGCACATACGACCTTCGCGCCTTGCCCAGCCTACAAGATCAGCAAGGCGGCTCTCAATGCACTAACTGTGCAATACGCGCTGTCGTATGAAGATGAGGGCTTCATTATCATGGCCGTGCACCCGGGGGTGAGTTAATTCCTACAGCACCGGAATAACTTTTTGGCTAATAGTGGAATAGTGGCTGCAAACCGAGATGGGTGGAAAGGATGCCGACCTTACGGCTTCCGAGGGGGCTAGTGCGGTGATAGATATTGTGAAGTCAGCTGATTCAACATACAACGGCTCTTTTAAGAATATAAAGGTCGCTGGATGGGCTGCTTACGATGGGGGAGATATCCCGTGGTAGTTTTCGAGCATCAAAGTGAGTTGGCTGGTTAGAACTCTCATATTATTAGGGGCTTGGATCACTCAGGTATCCAGGGCATAAAAGGTATATATTCATCATGGCTAGATTAGAAAGTTGGGCATTTTTATACATCCAAGATTAGTGCTAGTAAATCAAATTCTAAAATATAACTTATTAGGCTAAATAAAACTCGACAACAAGCGCTCGAAAATACGCCAAAATACAACAACGATCACCTTTGTACTTGTACCATAGACCCCCTGGAAGGACCCCTAGTCGATAAACTCTCCAACGCAGCATTCGCAGGGCTTGGGAACCTCCAATCCGGCTCTTGAGCCCTCAACCCCGTCTCAGACCCCGAGATAGAGAGATATGAGCTGCGGTGCCTAATTCCCTCTCCTCCACTCACCGCCGTAGCAGTGGACCCCTCCACCTGCGGGATAACAGTCAACAGTTCCATCGCAGCCAATTCCGCTGCGGGACCCTTTTCCTTCACCTCATCCTTATCGGACCGCTTATCAGCCTGCTTCTTCGTCTCCGCCGCCCGTTTCGCCGCCGCCTCCTCCTCGGTAATATGCACTATATATGACGGTTTGCCCTCATCTCCCGTCTTGGCCTTGGACCCACCAGGCTTGGCGATAGGGAGCTTGCGCACGACCCGGATGAGTTCACACATGAATTTGGATGATCTTGCGGCACGGAGCTCATCGTCGGCCCAGTTCGATTTATGCCAGAAGCGGCATTGGAGTTGGATTTTTTGTAGGTCGTGGATTGCTTTTACGCGCAGGTCAAGGTCCGGGCGGTAGTCGCGTCGGTTTTCGGGGTCGGAGAGGAAGATGCCCAGCTCGGAGCGGAAGGATTGGATGTCTTGGAAGGTGGTGTCGAAGTCGATGCTTAGGTCGATTTGTTCGCGGTTGGGTTCGGAGCGGCTGAGGTTTTCGATTCGGATGAGGCAGAGACGGTCGTTGGATACTTGGAACTGTGCGTTCATATGTTAGGAACAAAGTGGCATGGGTGTGATGTTTGATCAATGGAAAGGGGAGCGTACCTGCGTGCCATCGTCTACTCGTTCGAAAATGATGTATAAGATGGATAGTCTCCTAACTATGCACTTTACGTGAACGGTGTCTGCGATGTTGTACAGCTTGACGGTGTCGGAGACATCGAACGCATGCTTGAAAAATAGGAAGATTGCGCCCGAGAAGAATTCCTTGTCAAAGTTAGATTAGAACCACATATCAAGAGCTGAGAAGTACCAACATGACCAATTCGGCCGACAATGAAAGCCGCACCGACGACAATCAGGGAGAGGTTTTGCCGCAGCTCCGCAATTTGAGGAACCCAGGATACCACTTTCTCCACGTTAGTCATTTCTTGCCTCCAAACATGTTTGATTAATGTACTTACAAATGAAAAACACCATGGCAACAGCCAGGATTAAGCACAATACCCAGTCAAAGGTGTTGATCGCGTGGTTGATATCGTGGAGGCCAGTGTAGATATTCCGACGCAGTTTTCCTGTTTCAACGATAGTGCTCACAAACTCTGACAATCGGATGTTTCCATTTTCATTCTCGTCAAGTAATGCGAAGGTGTCGTGGGCTTCTTCCAGTCGATAGGGCCCGAGGCCTGCGACGAGGTCTTCCACGTCGAGAGCGTCTCGGCCCTGTGACACGAGAGAAACCCAGATGCGTTTTGCTAGCGCTGCGGACACGTTCGGATGGTCCATGGCTCGCGAGACCAATGCGTAGGAAGAACCTGGATCGAACCAGTGTGAGTCCTCGTTATTATTGGCGAGGTAGCCTGGAGACACGGGTTAGTTTAATGACTACCAGCCTATGTTTACCCTGCGGAGATATGGCCTACCGAACGCTGACGAAAGACCCCTAATGCTGGAAGTGACCTTCCGGCCGAATTTCTCCTTTACGTTCAAGGGACCTTGGCGGGGAACAAGGGTGTCATTAATTATGACGTCTTCGTTGATGAACTGCCCCTTGTGGGTTGGACTGAGGGACATGGATGCATTGTAAAGCTGCACTAGCGAGGAGGTGATTCGTTTAATCCGGTCGAGTTTCTCGGCGTTTGACCGGGTGTTGTAATGGATGGTTATGTAGAGGATCATGCACTTCATCAGGAAGTAGAGACTGGCCCAGAGAATCAAGTTAAAGAGGACATTGTCGATGATTGTTTGCACCACCATCAGGGTCTCTTTTCCTGAATCGTTGATTTCATGGCCGTTGAGGGTAAGGGTGCCGTCTTCATTACTTGACGCATTGCCATGAATATACTCTGCAATGACATTGAAGTCGTAGTTCGCTGCGAGATCCTCGTTGTTGTAGATCATCTAATTTCATGTCAGCTACGTGCAACTACTTCAGAACTGAGCAACTAGAATAGAAAAGCTAGTTTTTGTTGGTCAGTTTAGGATATGTGGACACTTACTAATGCATAGCTAATGTAAGAGGCGATGGTACCACCCAGGAGAGTAATAGGCCACTTCATGAAGCGAAAAGACCTCCAATAACGAAAATGTGCCGCATTGACATATCCGGATACCTTCTTAAACAACTCCGGGAAAACCTGGGCGATGGCATGAAAGACGCAGTAGCCAACCCATGTCGCAAGAAGCCAGCCACAAATCCAGAATCCCAAATTCTTCCATTGGTTGTAATAGATACTTTCGATCTGGGCTTCGATACTATCTCCCGTAAAGTCCAGTGAGGAACGCAATGCAATCATAGGAATTGAAATCAGCACCGAACAGATGATCGTCACGATCAGCCATTTTATCCAATAGACCCCGCCACCGTACCTTCTCGGAGGCGTTTGTGGGAGCTGTTTCATAGAGGGCGCCATACTGCCTCCTTCCTTGGGCCACGTAGGAGCTACAGGCACCAGGTGAATCGTACTCTCGCCCGAACTCTTGGAGTTAGGCGTCACCCCTAGTAGGTCATTGTTATGTACAGGCAACATCGTCAACCATCAGCGGGGGGAAGGAAAGATATAAAGCAAGAATGGAATACATATATAAGGGGAAAGGGGTACCAACTCGATCCTCAGGATGCGGGTCTAGATTTTAACAAAATGCTGCCCTCGTGTACTGAAATTTGGGAGTCCGCCATAGGTAAATAACAAACCTTAAAAAGTGCAGAGCTTCTTTATTAAGATTCGGCTACTTGGCCCTAGTTGACGTGTCCCGCGAAAGAAATGAACATGTCTGGGGTCGAGGTACACCATCTCAGTGCTTTCTATGATATCTTTCGCGCTAGCGGCCGCTAGTCTCTTGTCTCTGCACACGCCACGCGAGCAAATTGATATTAGCTTTAAGCATGTTGGACCCCAAACCCTTTTTTCCGCCTAGCGCTTACTTCAGCTCACCGAGACCAATCTATTTATATCAGCCCAAGAGGGCTGAGAGGGCTGAGAGGGCTGAGACTCGACAGGGTCTTCGGCAGTTCAAGGACTTTAGCGCCATCCTCTCCTGATTTAACCGCAATGTCAAGTGCTGTGGCCCTTACGACTCAGCCAATCAATGGGATCAAGATACTCCAGTGGGGGTGGGACCATCGCACATATAATAAAGACTTCCCGTGTCGATGGCGCCATATTTATCCCTTTAAATAGTTGTATATATTCGCTTGTTTTGTTTGTTTTTATTTCCGCTCGTTTTCAGCCCCTAAAAAAGTGGCGTCCACACAGGGCCATCAAAAGGAGCCCAAACACGCTGGGCTGCGCCCGCACGCACGACAACTCGACGCCATACAGGCAGTGCAATTTGTGGCTGGCCATATTGTCTGTAAGTGCGGTCTCCGAGCCTTCGATATCTCCCGAGAAACTAAAACTTCATCAAATAGGTATCGCACGTCCGCCGAGTCCGGAGCTCATTCTTCTTGCGAAGTTTTAAACACCCCTCCCCGATAATCTCGACTCGATCAAAGCTCTCCTCAGTAATCTTCCTAGCTTTTGCCTGTCGATTAGGTCTTTCCGAGGGGGCCATTATGGGCTTACCCGGAAAATGACATTCATAGTATTCGTCGATAAGACTACACACCTCCTCACCAAGTTCCTCAGCGACGATTTCCGGTGGTGGTTCCAGCGCCTCCAGATCCACCATCTGGGGCGAACCAGGAATATCATATCCATATGGATCCCAAGAGACAGTGAGCAGTGCAAATGGCTGGTGGAGTAGGACACCATAATATTCAAAAGAATTGTTATCATCATCAGCATCCGGGTCGCCAGGGTATTCCGGACACTTACAACGCAACACGCGCACTCGGAAACTAGATGTTTCCCCCCATTTGGAAACATGGAACATTTCGAAAATGTGGTAGACGGAGTTGGAACGATAACGGCCCAATAATGGCACGCCCGGGGGGATCACACTCTCAATGACGACTATATCAGAATCTTCCTCCGTGTGGACCTTATTCTTTATGCGCCGTGGATTGCCTGGGAATAGCCGGGGCATGATAGAAAGATGTAGAGGTTCTGGTTCACCACACGTAACGTGCCCGATCCGGAGCACTTCCCACTTCTCTGTTTCGTAGTCTGGATCCGTGCTGGCGGTGGATTTCTCGGTAAGGACGAAGTCGCCGGATGAGAGGTAGAGGAAGTGGGCTTTGATGGCGTCGCGCTCGGGATCCGCGTCCGGCTGCTCCTTAAGAAACTTGCTCCAACTTGCCTCGGGGTCTATGATGCCGTCGTGCTCAAGGGCGTATGCAATATCGATGCTGTGGGTTCTACCGCCGCCCGTACGGAAATACGCTTCTCTATCGCCTAGGCTGAGGATGCGATGTTTCCAATCGGGGTGCTCTAATTCGTCGTAGAGGATCTTGATGTGCGCGAGAGGCTTTTGCTCACATAATGCGTATAAAACAAGCATGTTGTGCCGGTAGTCACTGTTTGATTGTTCAATGTTATTCTTATTTCATATTTTCCCAAAAAAAAAAAATGATACCTACGAGGGAGGACTTACTAGCCTATATCGCTTAGACATTCAAATTCGGCGAATATGATACCGTTCTTGTTCACATGGAGATCTCGCAGACGGGGAGGACCCAATGACGGACCCATTTCTAGGTATTCGTGTAATTCCATCTGTGTAATTGACACTTCAGATGCCCTCGAGGAGACCACCCCCCCTTCACCGTTGAGTCTCGTCCAGTGGATGGATTTTGGACAGTGGTGTGTTGCCCACACGGCCACGTCTCCCGCAACTCTCAACCAGGTGAAAGATTCGGGGATAATATAAGTGCAGGTGGGATCCTGATCCTGAACTGATTTCTCTCGTCGGGCTAAGGTGGTTCAATCAGCATGGGTTACAAGTTGACCAGAGGAAAAACCGAGAGATGTAGGGAACCAACATAACATTTTGAATTTCGGAAATATAACATCATTATCCTCACCGTTGCCATCCTCAGGTAGCCTGCCAACGTCTATGTACCCGAATCGACATTTTAATCCTTTCTTGGCCCAGACTTTGATGCTCTCTTGCCAGATTTTGCAGACTCGCTCACAGCGAACGACATCCCGATTTGGAAGGAAGTGCCAGAACTGAGCGAGGATCTCGTTAGGTAGATTGAAGTTGTTGTGGTCGTGGTTGTTCCCTGGCATCTTGACGGAGGGGCTGAAGAAGCTCCAGTCTGCTCCGTTTTAATCGAGTGAATATTGACCAAGTCATGTTTTTCGAGGGACACGGCCCAGAATATAAATTCCTGTCCAAGAAATCGATCGTTAGCAAAACTCGTGTTCGCATCCTCCCTCGTACAACACGCGTCCTTAAGTAGCAAGATTTATCGAGACCACCGAAATTGAATCATTTATCGACGACACCACATTTTGGTAAATGAAGAGAATAAAATCTTATTGTATTTTACCTTTATTAAAAGCAACCTCACCCATGGTAGATCCTTAGATAAGACCCCCTAGAGATCTGCTTGTTCAAAATCCGTGCGGAGAATTGGTGATATATATTTTTGGGGTTTGCCTTTGCTTTCTGGCATCGTGATGCATTTTTCGGTGGATATTAATTGTTAAAAGATACGAACATAAATTTAAAGTCATTTCATGCTATATTTGTGCCCACAATCCCAGTAGCTTAGAGAGAGCCCCAGTCTTTCGACGACTTGGTCGACGGCTCTTTTGCTGTTCTTTTCTTTTTGTTCGTGGGAACACGCGATGGCGCCGTGTTGATTGCCGTATCAACGTTTCCCCGCACCCGGACCGAGCGAGATCGTCCGAGCCGGGTGGTTCTTTCCACTTTTCCAACCAGCCATACAAGCAGACAACTTGCTCTCATTGATAACGTCGGGATTTGGGGAGTTCGACGGAGGGATGGAACAGCATCTCACTGTCTCGGGAGACATACCGCCAGCAGTAAGTCGGTCCAATCTATCTCATCGGAGATTTAAAGGCCCTGTATTGATGGTACTAGTGTGACCTCTGTCATTCTCGAAAGGTGAGTGCAAAACCGGAAGCTGAAGATTTGATGCATCTCGGAGTTTTAACCTTATGAAATAGGTGAAGTGCGACCGACGATCACCATGCGCAAATTGTACGGATGCGCGCGTTGAGTGCCGACGCCTCCGCCGTCGGAGGTCTCCGCGGAAAGGATATATGCCAAGGTTTGTTGGCATTCCTATTTACACTCTGTCCGGAATCAAGCAGGGGGCGCGGAAATCACTAACTAATTATCCGTGACAGCCGGTTGACTCATCGAGAAAATATTGTCAATCTGGAGAGGTCAATTTCTCGGGCTGAAAACCAAACTACCACTACGGAATTACTTGGTGTGTCGGGGCGCATACCTACTAATAGCGGCGATCACGATGGTAGTCCCGATCGGAGTGTCAGAGAACCCTCCCCGACCAGTACCGTTTCCTCAGTCGCGGGAGCCAACGGCTCCAATTATCACGCAGTCCAGGCGAAAGATATTATACGGTTTGAGCTTGACGATGATCGGGGTATCTGCCCAGAGCGACAACCCATACTTAAATCCGCCTTGGGATTGGTGAGTCAGATCGCTAAAACCGAACGTCAACAATCCTATACAGTTGTCGAGCATGAGGCCGCTTTTGAGGATCCCTCCATCCCAGTACCGGAAGCTCCACCTCGAGAGCTTCTGTTCATGTTGCTGCGCGGTATCTAGATCTACCAGGCCATTTTCCTTTCCTTGATACAACTACTGATTGAACGCAGATCCTTCCCAGTCTGTGTGCTTCCAATGGCCGGATCATATTTCCGATAAGGCCTTCGAGAGGATGGCGTCCACTCTTCTGCGGGGTGATCTGGGGCCCGACGGGCTGCGATTTAACCAGTACTGTGTCTGCATTTACGTCAAGGCGATATTCTACATTTACCAGGTTTCACGAGCCACGGAAGATCCCATCGTGAAGAGTCAGCTTTTACAGTCTCGAACTGCCTACATAGCTGCAGCTATTCGAAGTATAAAAAGATTCAATATTCTCGCCCGCCCGGACCTATCGGGCATACAGTCCCTGATATCGAGCGTAAGTCACCGGGTTGTTTCCATCCGTAATTCATGGCTGATAATCTACATGACAGGCGTTACTGATGCAGCACCTGGGAAATATTAACCAGTGCCGGCTCCTCAACTCGTATGCCGCCAATCAAATTGTGTCTCTTAACTATCACCGGATCCGCAAGGCATTGGTACCATCGGAAAGCGAACGGGATATCTACAGTGTTGTCTACTGGTGCTTCTACCTTGATAGGACTCTCAGCTCTCTCCTGGGTCAACCTCCTTCTTTACCCGACCCTGGTGTTTCCCCTACGGACCTCATCACACTAGACCCCTCCTCACCATACAACACCCTCCTTCGCGTCTTGTTGGACCTGGCCCAGATCCAGGGCAGACTACACACGATATCGGGGCCGGGCAAATATACCACTAGAAGCGAAATCCTGGAAAGCTGCCAACTCCTAGGATCACAAATGGCGAGTATTCTTCCAAACCTGGAGCCGGTATGTTCACTGTTCGCTTTCCCCAGCTTATTATAAGGTCGTTTTCCCTAATTAATATGGGTTGGTCGACTTTAGGACCGAAGCCCGCTTCCATATCCGGTCCAAGGCAGTTGGGTTGCCGTCGACTTTTGCTACTACGCGATATTCGTGGAGATTCATCGAACCAGACTTCAAGCTTTATTTAGCCCGCTGGTGCACAAGGAATGCCTCTTGTGCGCGCGTAAGTCGCTAAGGGCATTTCACTCCCTCCAGCAACGCCGAGCAGAGATGCCAGGGTTCGATGACCCGTACCCGTCATTTCTAACATGGTATTCCCACCAAGCCTGTTTATTCCTCCCCGAATGCTTACGCTTACATTTAAAGGACCCTATTCTTCTACCCGCTGAGCCCCTTCTTCGTTCTCTTCTGCAATATCATCGCCAAACTAGACCGAGAAGATTACAATCTTATGAGAACTATCACGCAAGCCCTGTCGCAATTCAAGCAGCATCCGCATATCGAAAAATTGCTTAATCTCATTCAAGCTCTGGAGCGACTCTGCGACCCATTATTCCAAGATCAAAGTGGCCAAAGACCGGCAACAGAGGGAATCCCCCCCCGGCCTTCGGATTCGGGCGGGGCGATTTATTTCCCCGACAGCGTACAAACAGCGGATGTTTCGAATAACAACATACAACTGGGAAATGATTTCGCGTTAGGCATGGATGTAGATGCGGACTCTTCGGTCGACTGGCTCATGTGGCAGCTCTTCAACAGCCAGGTTCCGGCCGGGTGGCCGGGTTTGGATGCTGCTTCTTTCGATATTAGCTGACGTTAACGATTAAACTCTCGCCATGGAACGAGGCGAAAGATACTACGAGCATGTCGAGCATCGAATAACCGTTGCGGGTTTAAAAGTGGATTGCGGCAGGTTCTTTGTTCGGAACTTCGGGGCCATTTTCCCTTTTGGTTCGGAGGTCCGAGATGGATTTCCAAGACAACTAAAAAACAACACTCGCATCGAATACGGATTAAACATTTCTCTCCTTTTTGTCCCCACCTGAGACGCTTTTTCAGTCGACTAAGGACCACTCTGATTTTCGAATCTCCGCTTGAAGTCAACCGGCGAGCTACCTCCACCAACCACCGCTCCCGATACGCCATTCCAATCTTACAACCTAGAGCACAGTGCACCAGGAGAGCCCAAAAACAGAAGGAAAGAAAAAGCCATGGCCCATCCAGCAAGCGACGTCGGATTCACCGTGCAATGCAAAAATCTCAAATGGCTTCCCCTCGCCCCACGCGTTTTCATCAAGGTCATCAAACTCGTCCCTGAGACTGGAGAGTATACGATTATGGTTCGCGCAGAACCCGGTGGCCTCCTTCCCCGTCATCGGCACGTTGAGAGCGCAGAGATATATGTTCTGAAGGGCAACGGTGCTCATCCACAGACCGGGGAGTTTGCGGAGGGCGATTACGTCTCGGAAAAAAAGGGGGCTGTTCATGATCCTCTCCCATTTGAGGTGGAGACGGAGCTGTTGATGGTTAGCAGAGGGCCTTCGGTCTTTTTGGCGGATGATGGTTCGGATATGTATACGATGGATGTGGCTATGCTTCAGGGTTTGGCCGATTGTGCGAACTGAATGCAGATCTTATACGGTGTGCTTATAGTGGCTTTCTCGAGATGAAGTGATGTTTTTATTTCAGCCTTGCCTTAGTGACTTTTGTGATACTTAGTCAAAGATGATGATTACATCGACTGAGCCATCGACTGACATATTCTCGCCTTGGATACCTCTCACTCGTCTCTCACCAACCAGTCACCCCCATATTTTCTCATTCTCTCTCACAACTATAAATCCCACTTCTTACCCCCAGCCACCTCCATCTTCCCGATTCTCCCCTATCTCAACACAACTCTCCATCTTTTCTCTCTCTCCTCCTCGCTAACCACATCCTCATACCGTTCGTTGTTTCTTGCTACAATATCCATTTTCCTACTTCTTGTACCTCACTCATCGGGATCAACACTCGAACACCATGGAAATAGATAAAGGTAGCGAAGTGCCTTGCGATCCCGCCCAATCGGTCCATAGCGAGGATACCGAATCAGTTCTGGCAAGATACGCCAGCACCCCGGGCGCATGGCCAACAACCCCCCCTTTCGTCGCCAATGAAGACCTGCACGATGCTTCTTCCGAAGGAGAACCAGAACACGATCCAGAGGAACCCTCCAACGATACGAAGGGGGGACATGAACCCGACGGGCAAATCGCACAACTCGAGGAAAAGATGCATCAACTCTGGGCGACAGCGCACACGGAGGCGGCCTCCCGCGCACCGGCTGATAAACCGGTACATGGGCCAGACGGTGGCCAGTCCCCGGAAAAGGTCAATCCAGACGTTGAAAGTTCTGAGTAGCCTCTACATTATCATACGGCGCCGGAGAATTCCGTGTTCGAGGAGTGGCGACGGGAACTTGAGGCCGTCAAGAACAGGACTAAGAAACTGGCCGAAGAATTGGAACGTCGCTGGATTGTGCTTCAAGCCTACGCTGCCGAGGTCGTTAGATTGGAGCGGGAGATTAAGGAGACGGACGACCTTATCGCCCAGTACGAGGCTCGTTGTGTTTATCTTGAAGAAGAGCGGAAAGATGCCCGGCAAAAGGTGACATTCCCGAGCACGTGAAAAGCCTTTCAGATTCGCAAAATGAAATCTTAACCTCGACCGCTGCGCATTGCCAAGAAGGCTCCATCATGGAAGGAAGTTATTTGGTTTCATCATTTGATATTCATTATTTCTACGCTGGCTATCGTTACCTTTATCTGTTTTTCCTTGGCTATTGTGTTTCTCATTTGCCAAAAGACCCTCGACTATATCGAAAAGTCGAAGAGCAAGTGACTGTGTCAACCCCATATGCGTTTCCCCGTCTAGGGGAGAGGTGGCCTTTGGGAATCTGGATTTGGTGTTTCTTTTTTCCTTTTTTCTTTACTTTACTATGGCTATTTGTCATCTGCACAGAGAAGCCTCTATAGCTCTTTGCTAATGACATACAATCATACGGATTCGCGTAAGGCCAAATATCATGCGATCGATATGAGTAGCACTCTTTATTCTAGCGACACCACAGTGATATCCAAGTAGTTCTCTCCACTTTTGCGAGCGTTTGCAAAGGTAGATAATATGCATTAATTGGCTATGACAGTACTTGGTGAGTTACAGCAATACTTTAATTACTATGGAGGTAACACATCATTTCTGGGTTGATATAAAAGGCAATTTTATGACCATAACATTAAAGTCTATACATCCTTTCGAAGTTCAAAATAACTACGGCCCAGAAATGTCGACAGACAACCAAGACGGTCATGAATGTCCATATAGCGTAGTATTTCGTTATTCTCGCAGGACGACAAAATCAAGCTGATGGATACAGGCTCTTTATAGCCTCAGAGGGCGGTCGAAATTTGCCTGGTTAACCTCCCGCTATGCCTTGATATCTTGGGCCCGTAACCGCTTACTCGTTGTTACCGGCGGTTTCTGACTCCTCATCACTTTCATCGCTGTCGTCGTCCCCCGGAATCTGGTTGACGAAGACGTCGGTTACAACCTTTCGGTCCTTAATTCAGCGTGACGCTCCCACCATAAGCTGTGATGCTTCGTTCCCGACCTCTTCGATAAAGACTCGGAGCATATTTTTCGCAATATACTTTCTTGCCGTGTTCCCAACGGGCTTGCCTAGCTCATCTTGGAGGCAGAATATGGCCTTTTGCGCCTGAGCTGGAGGCAGTAATGAAAGTAACGGTACCGTGCGGCCGGCCGAAATTTACCCCGGAACTGCAGCTTTTTTCCGTCCAGATCTTTCCAGAAGGGGCCACCGCCAGCGAGGACGAAGCGGTTCAAACGCTCCAACTTGGTGTCGATCATCCTGACTTTGAATGCCCGGACTTCACTGCCGATCCATTGGCCCAAAAACGGTCGTATGGGCCGTTCGGAGAGATCTGGCACAATGACCAAAATCCCGGCATCAAAGACGGCTTTAATGAGCGCACTCATAACCAGAGCGTCTTTGGAGGAAAAGAGCCCGCCAGGCACTACTTGCAGCACTTGTCATCAATGTTGCACTTGTCCTTCAGGGGCTGACACATGTCGTCTGATATTTGGGTGCAGGCTCCAGGTTGGCACGTCTGTGCCTTGAAGCAGTGTGCATCAGAGCTGCAGCCTGGTCTGCCCATATACCGGGAGGCTTCACAAAATGAGCGCCAGTCACAACGCAAGTCTGAGGTCCACTCCACCTCTGGGGGAGGCGGAGGAATGTTGATAAGGTCATCGGGTTCGGCTGTCACCGGAAGTTGCAGGTCTTCGATTCCTGCGAACTGCTTCCATCCCCAGATATCCGTGAGGAGGTGTGTGTGGCGCGGAGCTTCGAAACTCGGTACCAGTGTTGGAATACGACCTTTTTAGCAATTTCGGGATTGCTGTTAAGGCGAAGTAGACCACACCATCGTCTAGGAAGGGGCAGAGTCGCAGTTGGATCCACCGCCAACGGGCTTTATTGCACCAAAGGTCGGTAGCGGCGTTTTGCAGGTACCTAAAAAGGCACCCTGCATAGTCCCCGGGGCACGTAAGAAATCAGTAGTCCAGTAAAGAAGTAGCAGATTCTTGACTGGGTGACGGCAAAGGTGAACCCCCACCACTTGGGCAAAGTACGTTCAAACGACTAGCACTTGCTCTCTTCCACGGGCCCTCCAAAAAAAGCCTCGAACTTGGGCTCGAGCCAGTCCCCGAACCCGTCAGCGAGCCTGTCGAGAACACGTCTCCCAGCTTTCCAAAAGGCCCAGAAGAAGGAGGCCACAAATAGCACCCCGAGGGTTACATGTGGGCTCCAGACTACAACCGTTCGGGTGGTGGTCTGCCGCACTCAACACATATATCGCAATTCGAGATTAATAGGTTCCTTGAAAGCGGGCGTTGGTCCACGTCGGTATCAAATACAGCAGCCTCAATGGGCGCACTCATAATCAGAGCCTCTTTTGACAAAAAAGAGCCCGTCAGACATCATTTGCAGCTGCCGCCGTCCACCTTGCACTTGTCTTTGGGCGATTTCTCGGATTTGCAGCCAAAGGCGTAATTAAGGATGAAACCAGCTGCAAACACAAGAGTTCGATCCCATGACTGTGCTCCTCTGGTCAAGGCAATGGTAAACCACGACCTAATCATTTTCCGAACAGTATGGAACCCGATTCGGGTGCGTTGGAACCATAGACCCTTGAACAGCTTGCCAGCCTTGAAAAGCTGGTCCACTGTGTAAGGCAGGGGCGCGACAGGCACCAACACCAAGATAAGCAGTGCGAGCACTTCAATAACGAGGTTCTTGAGAGATAACATCTTAATTTCCTCTTTGAAATGACAAATATGAGCCCGAAATATATTAGGAGAGCAGGTATTCGTTGTTTTGTGGGGCGTTTCTTGCCAAAGATGGCATCCATATTGTCCTGGCCATGCGGATACGAAAAAAATATGACTAGCCGTCACCATCGCTTTATTAAAAAATGTGCCCAATATCGGACACCAGGCGTTATCGTCTTGGTGGAGACTCTAACAGTCCCGTATGAGTTGGGTTCGGAAATTTGACTGCTCGGATGTATCTCTGTCACCCTCCAGCCCTGGACCCGTATTTGCTCAAAGAGTCTGCGGGATTGATCCGTCCTCTGCCATTCCGCTTCCGTGCCCTCAACCATTGCTGCTGGGATTCCCACTCCGAAGTTTGAGGCTGCGCTCCGGCCATATGCCTTTCGTCTCTCGCCCTCGGCCATAGTCGATGTGTCTTTGATCTCTATTAATAGATATTAAACTTGAACCAAGGCATAAGAAATAGGGCTTCTACTAACTGCCGATGGTGGCCAAATGGCAGAGCTCGTGCAGGATGGTGCCTGCGGTCGACATCCCCGACCTCAATGGTATACACTGGCGCATGGGTCTCTCGCCCGAACGCCACATTCGAAGCGAATCCTTTCTTCTTTGCCAATTCCAACTCATTGGACATAACACAGGATTTCGAAGACGTCGGAACACCTGTCTTTCCACTTATCACGCCATTTTGCGGCCTTTTCTTGACTGAGGAATGTGGCACCGACGTGGGCTCGAAATCGGTTCGAGAGGTTTGAGGCAATGGGGAACGATATCGCTCTTGCGCACCAAAGGGCCTGGATGCTCTGCTTCCGTCAGCCTTTCGTTCATCTGAACTGCGGTCGTGCGACGTACCTTGTTCCAATCAACGCAACCGGAACTGAGCCACATGCCCAGCATCCGCCTCCGTATTTGTCCTTCACTCTTAATTTAGTGGTGTTTGAAAACGCGTATGGGTTCGACCATAATAAGTGGTGGGAGTGTGAAAGACTTGGGCCACAATGTGGGGATGGTGAATGCCTTTGTTTCTAGGTGGTGGAGAGGAAGTTGCCGTATATGAGACCATAAGCACAGTTGCCACTATACTGGTAACGGTTTCTGGATCGTTATTGGTGCCTTGGAGAAGAATTTGCTCCCGTTCATCCGGTGATAGGGTTCTATTCCAGGCAAATACTCCATTAGTATCAACCTTGCTCAAAGAAATAGAGGGAGAACCGACCGCCTTCATGCCTGGTCTGAATATGACCATGGAGGCAAATCTCAAACACTATGTGTCGTATCAGGACGAAAAGTCATGCAATAAAAATGGATGCATTTTTTGAGAACCCAATATCATAGGCGTCTTCCGTCCAATCAGCCCAGTCATCTTCGACCATGTAGTCGGACGGGAATCTTAAAGTGATATATCGTTGATGATGGGAAGGTTTAACTTTCAGTGATTCTGTAGGGTGGATAGGAGAGGGAAAGATTGAAATGACTGGGGTTTAAGATTTTGCGATGTATGCAACATAAGGCCTAACATCTGGGGTGGATGGGCTAGGAGCCCGTAATTTGGGCATGTACTCCTCTTCGATTTGGGCATGCCCTTTCATTTGTTCGGGGAGATCGTTGGAGTAAGAAGATTGATGCATAGGGAAGCATTAACAAAGGAGAGATGAGAGATGGAAAGGAGAGATGGAAAGGAGAGATGGAAAGGAGATATGGAAAGGAAAGATAGAGAGACAGGGCCAACGAGGAAGGAACGGCCGGTATTTATGTACATAACGAAGGCATAGTGAAAGAACCCCGGGTAGGAAGGCATCACTGGCACCGTGTCGGGTATTCACCCCTCCAGCGGATTTGCCCCGTCCATCAATAGGGGATATCCTCACCAATAAATAGGAATTAGTCGACCAGAGATTCCTTCACAACCCGGGATCACTGAGATGAATGAGGTATCAAAATTAGTGATGGAAAAAAGTCCGCACAGGGGATGTTCCAGAGCAGGAGTGAATGTACCAAGTACGGAATGTATATTGACAGGGGCATACTTATTCTACGCTCGCATTGCGCGATTTGCATACACATGGCACGCAAAGGAGAAGAGTAACTAGTCATGAAGTATCTGAGAACCACTCAAATAACCAAAATACCCCCGCAGCCCAGATTGTCACGCTGCCCTGATTCTCATCTGTCCATTAGCAAGCAATGCTACATTCACTGCCATTGTATCTCTCATCTTGATCGTTTCCTAGTCCCCGGTCAACAAACGGGAAAAGAAAGAGGAATGTTCTTCCGGATCGTGACGGCAGAAGTGAACAGTTTCGTACCTTTTTAGCGAGCTCGTCAATCTCCAAAACGGCTGTTGTGCTCCAATCCTCAAACTGGACCTGCTTGGGGCTATATTCCTCCTTGCTGAGGTTTGCCAGTTGTTCCATTCGGTTCATACCAGGCTTGATATACTGGACTGACACGAGCACGTAGACTCGGGCGATGTCCCCCATCACCGAACATTGGCTCTGGATATCGAGCGCGCGCTCAATAAGACGCTAAAACCCGGTTCGGTCAATTGACGGACGAAATAATTCACTCTTAGGGTTGCTTACCCTTTTCCTGCTCTCGGTGAGATCAAGGCCATCACCGGAAACTTTTATACTGTCGATCCACTCGGTGATAGCGTTATCCATGAAGTTGATATTGTCGGACAGTCCCGTGAAAAAATCCGTAATCACGTCAATATGTTCCTTGAGCCTCTGAAGCGCCTGAATCGCGTTCCGGATAATTTTATGAATTGTTTCCTAGTTTGAAAAATTAGCCAATCGATAGCGGGTACAGCACAAAGGGATATTCCACACCAGATTGACATGTTCCTGGGCCAGTCTTTGAAGAACTGTATTGGCTTCCTTTATTGCCTCCTCAGTTGTGCAGCGCTGTGCCCGAGTTCGCCTGACTCGGTCTTCGCATATTTTCAACTCCTGCTCAATCTCTCGAATTCTGTTACGAGTCTGTTCGATTATTATTGGGGCATCGGGGGCAATTTCCTCGTTGCTCCTCAATCTTTTGATCTCTTTTTCTAAAAGCTGCTTCGTAAGGTCTCGCGACTTCTTCGCCTTTGGACTTTCCCCATAGCGCAAAAGCTTTCTCACAACGGAGGATATCCATGTCATTCCGGCCATTTCTATATCGTGTCAGCTCAGATACCGCGAGCCCGGGGTTGCGGAGAGGGGATACTTTGCTCTACCACTTCAATCTCCTCTAAGTGCTGCGTCAGCTGCCTTATGCGGGGTTTATTATGCGCGCTCACTCCTTCGTCAAGTTGGGATTGAGCAGCCTCCTCATCTTCCCGAGCCTTGGTTAGCTGCCCCCTCAGAGCCTCCATTTCTTCCCCGACACGTCGTAGCTCTTCGTGAAACTTTTCCTCCTCGTCCTTTTGTCGAACCGCCTGCGCTGCGTTCTTTTGAGCGTCTTCGGAGTTGGCTACTACGCTAGTTGTAAACACTAGGAACACGATACGACTTAATATTCATGGGAAACGTACCCTTTGCGGTGATTGTGGCTTCCTGAAGATTCATGATGAAGAAGAGCAGATTCTCGAAGCTCTCGCGCATACAGTCTGCTTCATGTTTACAAGAACCTGCTGCAGTTTGTAAATCCCCAATTTCCTTCGGTAGATATCTGCGTGCCTCCTCGGGATGGTCTAGTAACTCCACGATCTGCGCAATCTGACAACGGTAGTTTAGTCCAGGTAGCGGATATCCCTACGGCAGCAATAATAAAATGGAGCAAGGGAAGGCAAATAATCCTCTGCGTTACTAACCGTGCCTTTGTTCCGGATCATACTGCGGGCTCTATCTTGGAGTCGTTGCATGGAGGCTTGCGCATCGTTGAACGCAAGTCTCCCCAGGTTCGTGCAGTGCTGTAGATTCGGGGCCAGGTGTTCGTAACTGCCGGGGATGAGAGAGGAACGATGTTAAACTTTTGTCCATGCAGTGAACTTACGGCAGATTGATTAATTTTCCCTCTGCGTCTGTCTTTCCACAATCCACTCTAATTGAGCCGGCCTCGTCAGAGAGCGAGGCGACCAGGCAAGTGGCCATGACACAAATTGCGGCTGGCGCCGCCAGGAGAGCAGGTTCCCAGTCCTTCTTCTCTGACAGCTGCTCGGTGACATGTTCTATGAGTTTGATGCACGCCGCTCGTACAGCCACCGCTCGCGACGAAGACATGGCGACGTTGACATTAAAGTAATGGGGTGTTGGGTGGGCTCTTGCACAAAACGGGTGTTTGTAAAAATGAGTTGGAAAATCCTAGGGTACCTCGCACGGCAGAAATTACTTCAAAGCCCCACGCCGGCAGATTTGCTGGGTAGGAGTTGGGTTTGTCCGCCAGCGCATATGGGTGTGTAGATCCCGGCTCCCTTTGGGCACGAATAGGCCTCGGATCTTGATGCCTTAGGCCACCGTTCGAAGGGGGAGAAATCGAGAGCCTCAACTGCGGCTGGGGCGGTGATGCTGGTTCTCAGGCATCCACTCAAGGTCTTCTCTTGAAAACTGTGTGATGGTAGGTGAAATCGTAGCCAAATAACTGTTGGGCTCCATCTTGGGGAAGGACCGCTGGCAATGATTTTCAGAGCCTGATACAGCCTTCTCTCCTTTCTTTTTGGCTTCCTTTCACCGCTACTCCTCTTTTTCTGTTCTGATACTATTCACCACGATTTCATCTGTTTTCTTTCTTTCTTTCGGGTTGATTTGCTCCCTCAGCATAATAACCCGGATGTACCTGCGTACCGTTGGCGGTTGTCGTTTTGGGGGACATCGGACACCTAAAGCCTGGTCGGTTATATCGATTCCCTCGCGAAGTGCTCGACTTCAGCCCCGTTCGCAACCCCCTCAGCATAAAGGGGTCAAGGCGAGCTCTATGAATGGCTTGGGTGTCTCTTAGGGAGTTAATAGGCACGTAGTCCCATGAAAGGTCGCCGTTGTTGGCATGTTTCCTAATCTTGGGGTTTCCGGCTCGTTCATGATGTTGTGTTCCACTAACAGGGATATCAATGGCCGGTGATTGGGTGAATTAACAGCTGAAACAGTTGACAGAGGATCGAGGACTGTTCCCAGCTGACATGGTGCAGATTGGCCTGCTGGATAGCCTCGTACCTGCCTCTTATGGACCCCACCTGTTCTGACCGCAGCAACACACTTCTCTCCAATTCCGATGCGAGGCTACTTTTCCGTGAGAATTGCGGCCTGATTTTTCCCCCTACGTACTTCGCCAAATACGGATTTACCCCTGTCTTTGGCATGCCAGCGCAGCCAAATGGCCCGTCACGAACTAGGTGGATTGGGCTGCGGCTTCCTCTGACCAACATGTGTTTGCTTTGGTGGCATCTCCGACCAACGACATCGACTTTCAGCTGCGTGAGCTGCGGAGAAAATCGCCCAAATCCACAGGCACCATTCATCGCCCACCGCTATCCCCTGTGAAATAAGCCTTTTTTTCAGCCATCCTGCGAGAATGCCATAGGTACTGTTAATCCCGTTTAAGTTGTGCAAAACACAGGCTGTGTGAAACCAGCCTGAGAGAGCGGGTTCTCCTCGGAGCCGCAGCCGACGTGGTTACTCGTGCTGTAATTTCTCGAAAGGAAGAGCGCGAACCATTCTACCCCCATAAACTTCCCATATTCTACAGCTCATAAGTACGATGTAATTTCCGCTCTTTGTTTTCGCGGATACCCCTCTTCTACCGACAGAATCAATCCGACACAATGGGTACTTCAGCCGGTCGGAAGTTCACCCATGCAGATTATACCGTGGGATGGATCTGCGCCTTGCCCCTCGAATTAGCAGCATCCACTGCCATGCTCGACGACCACCATGACTCACTGCCAAACCCGGCAGGGGACAACAACACCTATACCCTCGGTAACATCGGCCCACATAACATCGTTGCAGCCTGTCTACCGGCGGGGGTATACGGCACAACCTCCGCCGCAACGGTCGCATCCCAGATGCGCAGAAGCTTTCCATCGATCAAATTTGGGCTCATGGTAGGTATTGGAGGTGGAGTTCCCAGCAATGAGCACGATATACGACTGGGAGACGTGGTGGTTAGCAAGCCGACCGGGAAGAATTCCGGAGTACTGCAATATGATTTCGGGAAAACCGTGGCAGAGGGGAAATTCGAGCCCACTGGGTCGTGGAACAAACCACCCTTTGAGACTCTAACTGCGCTCGCCAAGGTAGAGGCTAATCACGAGAGGGGATGCAGTCGCGTTGCCCACTATGTTTCCACAATGCTCCAGCAAGAACCGGAGATGAAATCCTACACACATCCCGGGGCGGAGCAGGATGTTCTCTTCCAGGCAACATATGAGCATCGAGGCCAGGGGAGGACATGTGCGAGCTGTGATCCGAAACGACGCATCAAACGGCCCTTGCGTCAATCGAACAACCCGGTTATTCATTACGGCGTGATCGCATCGGGAAACCAGGTCATGAAGCATGCCACTACCAGGGATCAGTTGAGTAAGCAGCTTGACGGCATACTCTGCTTCGAAATGGAGGCGGCTGGCCTGGTGGAAAGTCTGCCGTGTCTCGTTATCCGAGGAATATGTGATTATTCGGATTCTCACAAAAACAAAAATTGGCAGAAGTACGCCGCTGCAACAGCTGCTGCGTACGCGAAGGAATTTCTCAACGTCGTTGAGAGAAAAGACAAGTATTCTTCATCCCCTAGCGAAGGTACTACAGCGACACGTCCTGGTGAGCTCACTTTCATTCCCGTAAACAAGATCTTGACTAACGGAACGCAAGGAGATCGTGCTAGGAAAAGGAGGAAAAGAGGCAAAGCAAATGCAAGTAAGCGGAGGGAACAAAAACAATCAGAGCAACCATCAAATGAGGAAGGGGGAAAGCGATTACCCCACCTCCCGAGACTTCATCATCGGGCTCCCAGTCCAGCCCCTCCGACAGATCCATCACCAAAAGGCAGCGACATACAACGTGCCGGCACAAACTCAAAAACGCAAAGTAAACGGCATATGGATCAGCCAATGACAGGAGACAAACCTGTGAGCAATCAGCTAGCAGAACAAGCACGAGAGAAACCAAATCCTGATACCTCTCACTGGGAGGACGATGACCCTCCTTTGCGATGGCCGGGAAATCAACCCGTTACGGCGAAAAATGTGTTTCCACAGCTTGATCCACTACCCGAGTTCCAGCCCATCGATCTAGGGTTTCACTTAAACGAGACCAACTTCCAGAAGAATTTCCCACCCAATCCACCGTATTGTCTCACACCGTTGTTCGACATTAGATCCCATTCTCAACCCTACTTCCAACTGCCCTTAGTATGGGGTTTCATTCACGCCATTGATCTGCCAACAAAACCGATAACGAAATTCCCCGACGTCTTGTCCGAAGAGGCTTACGTTGAGGCAATCCCGGAGCCCGAGAAAGTCATTGTCTCAGAATCTCCTACCGCACAGCATAACCATAACACTCACAGTCTCCCCGGTGAAAAGGAAATCCAAGTTGTTATCACAGAAGTTACTGAGCCCTACCCTACACCCAGCATTAACAGCCAAATCGAAGACCCATTCCAACTGGATGACGAAAGTGATATCGAGACGCTAAATGAGGGTGAGGCTGGAATACTCCTCGAAGCTGGATTCGACAAGCTGTCCCTTCGATCTTCCGAGCGTTCACTCAGAGAAAAGCTCAATGAACCCACAGCGAATATCGTACAGCTTTTGCTTCGAGGCGAGGCGGAGCTTGACCCGGTCATGAAAGACAAATTGGATCGTGTCCTGAGACCGGAGACGGATATGGACCATGATTCTGTCATCGACGCTCTTAAACAGCTAGGGAGCGAGTGTGATAGCGGAGGAAAACTACAAAAGGCTCTTCCTCTTCCGGCCAGTCCAACACAAGCCCATGTTTCGCAACCGCTCCCTGAAACCCGAAGAATCATTCCACCGGTTAACGAAAAGGAACCCCGCCCCAGAGCTTTGATCAAGCAGGAACAGAAGCTGCCACTGCGGCAAAGACACCGGCTCCTAACGTCAAAATCCTGAAACTGGATCTCTCCGGTCATTTATTTTCATTTTCTGAATTTGTATCCTTTATATCCTCCTTGTATAGCTTTTGTACTTTAAATAGATTTTCAACGAGACAATGTATATTTATCTACCATAATAGCCCCTTCTAATCAACCGTAAACAAGAGTTCATAAAGTTGATCTAATTTATGTTCATACTTAAGACCGTTTCTCCAATGTGTACTGATAAATACAAGAACCTGTGAGATTTAGTTCTTTTGACGATATTTGAAGATGCAGAAGTTCCTTCATACTCTTTTAACGAGTAATTATCGACCTGCGGCAACGGGGTAGCAAAACAAACCCGCATAATCTTTCGTTGCCATGTTAGACAGTGACTTCTTATTGCGAAACATGAGCCAATGTCAAGATGAAGGGATTGTGTCATGTCTCGGCTGAAGCGCATCTGGGGTTCAAGGTGGGTTCCAACTCACATAGGGCAATTTTGTCGAGGGTTGGGTAATACGGTTCTAGAATTTCTTTGGGGATATCCTACGAATATCCTCATATACTACTAGTAGTACTACTACTTCGCTCCGTACTGGTCCTTTTAATTTACTCGTTTCGATTCCATACCACCCCCATCCTGCTCGCAGCTTGCCATCACCATGAATATTTGTGAAAAATGCAGCCAGATATTCTTCCAAAGGGAAGGTAGCTCCCTCTCCTATTACTCAGTTTCCCGCTTCTGTTGATCAGGCCACCTACCAGGGCTTTCTATTCCTTTCTTTTTGTTTCTCAATAAATGTAGCAAGAACTGCACTTCATATGGGTACAGGAAGTGCAGTACGGGGTGACACCAATAACAGGATTGTTTTGGTTTGAACAGCAGCAGCATTTCCACCACCCGGCCATCGATGGGCCGGGGCCAACCCCATTTGGGGGTTCGGTTTCATCTGGAGAGTCGCTCTTATCCGAACTATCAATCTGACTATTCGGGACCAGACCATTGTCAATCGCCAGGATGAGTTGGTGGGTGGTGTGATAGTTCCGTGGAAAATTGACAACGGTCGGTCGGCCAAGGTCACGGTCGCGAGTTCCCCAGACCTTTCCCTCCCCAGCGTATAGATAATGTGCGACCTCAATGGCATAGCCTTTTCCTATGTCACAGAGGTTCCTCCCAAATTGGCTGACACTCACAGGATCCTTGCACCGAGAACAGTTGCTGGCGTGTTGCTCAAAGCCATCGGTCATAGTTCGCTCCTCATCTTTGAGCTCGCGCACAGGTATCACGGGCTCCAAACCATCCACGGTACGGGGTATGTCATCTTGGAGAGCCTCAGAGCCAGATGGATCGTGAACGGCATTCGAAACCCACGCCTCGGACTTCTCGATACCGTTTAATTCAGCGGTATCAATCAATGCATGGAAATTGTCCACTGACTGGGGCTCGTCATGGGGGTCGCTAAACAGTACATCTCCCAGTCGGAAACTTTGCTCGGAATTAAGAGGTGGTGAGGCTCTCGCTTCACCATTTGAAGCGGTTCCCTCTCTCTGGGAAGATCCAGAATCGCTGGATGATATTCCAGAGCCACTCCCCATCATACCGCTGTAGGTTTCAAGTTGGTCGGGAGACGATCGTGCGGCTCTTTTTGATGCCAGTGAGGCTGTTTCACTTTCCTCCTCGCAGGATCTAGACAGCACAAATAATGAAAGTTCCTCCATGTGTTGCGCAAGGTGACCATTGAGGTGCCGGACGGTAGTCGACTTCAATCCGCAGAGAGGGCAACAGCTAGCCTGGGAATCATCCCCGGGGCGCTCGCTCATGTCTACCATAATCTGGACTTGGGCCGCTGCGACAGAATGGTTGTGAGAGTCTGTTAGATGGCTTTCCATGGCATTTCTGCTCTCGCAAACTTGACCACAGGCGTGGTCGCATATCCACCGCCGTCTGTGCATCTGCATTTCATGGTATACCCATTCGTGACGTGTGGCGTAAAGCTTCTCTGACTGTTGGCATGTCACTGCTGTGCAAACGTACGGCCGAAGGTCTCGGAAAACATGGCGTCTTAAGGAATTCAATATGGTAGCATCTCATTTGAACAAGGAAAAAGAATATATGTGTTAACTTACTTCCATTTTCTCCTGATCCTCATACCCTCGGACTCCAGCTGTTGGTGGCAATATGGGCACTCAAACGTAGCCTCAGTCTGTGCAGTTCTGGGGATATCTGGCACACGGGTTGACTGTTTAGAGCCAACTACGGTCTCCGCATATTCTGTCACCGGTCGACCAAATTCCGTCATGTTGGCCATGGCCGACTTCGCCACAGTCGAGAATCCCTGTGACGACTTAAGAGATCCTTGAGTGACGGTCCTGCCTGGTGTTCCCGTTGATACTTGTGTTTGGGTTTCAACCTTTGGATCTACTGGGGGAGGGAGCACCGCAGCCCCAGCCAGCTCTGAGGTATCGGGGTGAGCGATCCAATATTGCAATTGCTCTCGCCGTTTTGTATTTGCATCCGCCAGACGTCGAACCAAAGTCTCTAACCTTTCGTCAAACCGCTCGAACGGAGACCCAGAGGGAATACTCTCAATCGATACCGCCTCTTCCTCCTCCGTTCGTATTGCTATCGCCGCTTTGGTAGAGTCCTTCCATTGGAGAGCCTTTTCGCACACATGGTGGTAATCGTATTCTTGAAAGGATGACTCCAAGATTCCAAGAGGCCCTTCGCGCCTGGATCGGAGATACCTCCCTATGACCGCACTACGACGGAGTGTAACAGCCAACCGGTACAACGACCGCAGTTGATCATGCACCTGGGATATGATAAATCTGATCTTGGGAATTCGCCTGCGGTCTTGCATCGTTTTTTCGTCAATATGTAAATCCGAATCCGAGTCAGCACTAACACTGCTGATTGAATCTTGATCCTCCCCTCTTTGGAGATCGTATTTTCTCTCCGCTATCAGAATCGCTGCGAAAAGGTCAGGCAGAATCCAGTACGGAAGCAACGACGGCCATACCCATATTTATCAATTCTAGCAGTTGCGAGAGTATCCCTCTACTCACATCCTTAAGACTATCGTTTCCCCTGAGAAAGTCATCAAGGGAACCCCTCGCGCCCTCCGGCATGTTAGCTTTTGATTGATCTCCCCATATTTGAAGTCGACCAAGCTCATCCGATATCTCGACTACCTCCACCTGCCCCATTGCGATCACACGGCACCCATCTGCACTAAGTGCGAAAAGCAGCTTCCGGAAGGAGTTAACCGTTTGAGCGTACAAAAATGAGATGGACTCCATGGTTCAGGAGACCTTAGTTAGCATCATCTCAGTGCTTTCTTCCAGGCTGAAGCGGAATCCAGCGTCTTATCACGAATGTGCCTCAAAGCGGGGTAAGGCGCTTAGCTGGCATTGCTTCAGCCTTGTCTCGTCCTGGGCTGAAGCCAGACCCCTCTCACACCTGTTTCCTTCCTTTTCCTCGAGCCCTTCCACTTCGCTTCAGTTCCTGCTACATTTTGGCCACGAGCGCGGTGATACCCATGGCGGCGGAAACTGTCGGACTAGTTCTTGGGGGCATTCCCATCCTAATATGGGCGACCGATCAATATCGGGAGCCTGTCAAAACGTTCTTCAAATACGAGAGAGTTCTTCGCACCTTTCGACATGACTTAATCCTGCAACAGGAGCAGCTACATGCTACACTGAGGATGATTGGTATTACAGACTTTCCTCCAGCCCCAGGAGACATCGAAGCCGGACTCTCCCATATGTCGCCTGGGCCGTACGAAGCGTTCATCAATATCATCCAGGAAATGTCACAGACTATCGAACGCTTACTGACCAAGTTCAAGATTTCCATCAACGGCAAGGTACTTTCTTCTCCCTTTCCTTTTTCAGAAGAACTATGTCTAAGAACGATAAGTTAAAAGCTAACATATGCTTCCACTAGCCCAGCTGGACAACAGATCCCCCAGAACGAGTAAAATGGGAATGGAGTAAAGTGAAGAGAAGTCTCGGGTCCAAAGAACGAAGGGAAGCTATAGATGATCTCCAGCGACGAAACACAGCCTTAAAGAACTGCCTAGAACAGCAAGAACTATCATCTGCCACTGGCTCCACGTATGCCATCGGCATCCTCCAAAAGCAATTCAGTCTTGAACTTTGCAATACGATTCGGGATCACGTCGCAACTATCCATCGTGCTCTCAAATGCGGTTGGGGTTGTAAATGCCCCCTTGCTCACCAGGTTACCCTCGATATCCAGTGGCATTCTAATCATGCCGCCTTTCAATCAAACCAAGGATTCCATCTTGCGCTATCATATCCCCCAACAAACTGCCGTGGCGGTGGAAGTTCTTGTTCGGAGCTTTGGCATAAGACGAACATATGGGTTGTTGAGGAAGAAACAACCCCCCCTCAAGCACCTGCAGATCGCGACAAATCCGTCTCAAAACATATGACTTCCAAAAGCAAGCCTCGGGTGAAAGGAATCGGGTTTATTCTGCCATCCCCAAAAGCTGTTCCAGCCCCGTGTAACGTGGGGGGCTCGCCAAGTAAGTACATACTGGAGCCACTACCGTATCGCTGAAAGCTTGCCCCCCCGTAGCGTCGCCACTGACAAGAGACTATTAGCTTTAAGCCAAGTCGTCCCCGAACCCCAGATTCAGAACCTCTGTAAGGCAATCACGGACAAGCCCCAGTGCCCTCTAAAAGGCTTTCTTTTAGACCCCGAGGCTACGGAAAAGACCAGGAGGGTGTTTCTTTCACCAAGGCAAAAGAACCTGGCCGCCAAACAGCAACTCGTTTCCCTACGCACCATTCTAGAATCGGCACAAGTCCCTCGCCAACTAAGGCTTTCTAGAAAACAACGCCTTGGTATTGCTGCTGCCATGTCATGGGCTGTTCTGTATCTTAGCGACTCTCCGTGGTTGGCTGAGACTTGGCAAAACGATGAGGTACGATTCTTCTTGGAGTCTAAGAACCCTCAGCAACAGGAATTAAAAACCACGATACCCTGCATTTCGCACCTATTCCATGACGAAAAGCCAAAAAAGGGAGAAGACCCAGGGAACAACGATTCTTCCGACCCCCTACGAAATCTCCTACGTTGCGACCGCGTCCTTAACCGGACTATATTTGCCCTTGGAATTTTTCTCATCGAGGTAGGGTTGAACAGGCCGTTTGAGGCACTGCGAAGACCACATTCTGCTGCAGACAGCATATCATCAGTGTTGGAGGACTACCAGCGGGCAATTGAACTGGCTGATGATGACATATATTTTGACGTGGGCCCGGAATATGGGGATGCAATCAAACGTTGTCTGCGCTGCGAGTTTCCGGGGAGAGACTCGACCAAGAACTTTAGCCATGTGCAGTTTCGACAACATTTCTTTGATGGAGTTGTAGCGCCTGTGCAAGCTACATTCGACTGCTATTCTTGTTAAGTCGGAAGGTGCTATCAGAAACTCATTTACGATATTCAAGAAACGGTAGCGCAAACCCCTAAGCATATCAATTGGCATCCTCTCTGAGAGAGGATGCTAAATACAGGGAAAGGGTTTAGACAACGACATCCGACGTGTCTTCAGCTCTTTGTAAAACATACCAGCTATTTCCGGTTCTTGCTATACATACATCCTGCGTTGCCCGCCACAGATTCCTATCCACAAGTCCACCCATTCCTCTTCAAAAACAAATCCCTGCCCCCAATATCAAAAGTATCACACTTATCCAGTGTAAGTAGCGTACACCTTGGCCAACTCGGACAGTTCAGTGCCACCGTGCGTCAGCAGGAACAGCTCAAACACGCCAAAGTACGAGTACCGCTCGACCCACTCGGTCTTATCCATCCACGGCATAACCTCCTTCAGGAACGCAATCTGATTCTCCTCACTGTCCTGCAACATGAACTCCGTCACCCAGATCGGCTTCTTATACTTATCGTGGACCAACTCCACATAAGCCTGGAACTGCGCCGCAGTCTCATTCGCATACCAATGAACCGGAATAAAGTCGAATTCGCAGCCGGTGCAGATGGAAAAGAAGTCATCCAACCACCCCAGACCCATGTAGTTCAACACTCCCTCACCCGCATTGGTGACGGCGGGAGCACCAATCTTGCACCCCTTCCCGTACAGCGGCTGCACGTAGTTCACCCACGCGGGGGCCGCAATCGACGGAGCCACATCCGCCTGGCCCTGGAGATCCGGCTCGTTGTAGCCAAGCGCATAGTCGTAGGTGTTCACGGCGTCGACCCACGCCTGGTCCTCATGGTCGGGCGCGCCCCAGAGCATAGGGACATAGTCGAAGCTGGAGTCAAGGCCATTGGGTTCCATACCCCAGTTATAACCCCAGGTGATTTGCGGGTTACCGACGAAGAGGTTCGCGCTGGTATTGTTGCTGTAGGTCAAACCGCGTTTTCCCTGGGCGTTTGCGCGTGCCATCAAGGCAGCGGTGACAACACAGAAGGAGAGATAGCGTCCAGTCATTTTGGCAAACTGGTTTTTCTTTTTCTTTTTTTTTTTTAATTGATTGGCAGAAGAAGGAACGAGGGTTGATTTGGGATAGATGCCAATTGTGCCGGAATGCTGGGCAATATATAATAAGACTTTCCACATCACTTGGCTGGCACCTTGGCCTCCTTCCATCTTTTTTCTTTTTTCTAACCCCGCGACTCCGCGATTTAGGGTTCATCGGTAGATGGTAAGTAACCCCTGCGAGTGATCGACAGCCAGTTCAGAGGAGTCAAATCGGAGAGGGGTCGTATTAGGAACGGAGAAGTTCAGGCCCCAACGTCAGCGTCTGGGGTCCGGGGCTCCGACATGAGCACGCGCTATACCCGCCACATGCACATTAAGGCGACATCATCTGCATCACTGAATAATTCCAGCCAGGGTCTAAAGAAGGTCAAAAGCACTCTCCGAAATACAAATTATTCTACACTCAAAACACCCGGGCCCGTGTTGCGCGGACATGCGGGGTGCAGGGTCCTGGATTTTGTTCGCAGTTCCGTCTTAACAGACCTGATCTAAGATAGAGGTTAAATCCGATACCGCGCGATGGTTCGGGCATTAACAAGCTCCGAGCAAGTGGAATGCAGGAACACGAGTGCCGATCCGCTAAAAGGTGCTCTGGATGGGGTTCACTAACGGATGGCTGAAACGGCTTGGGGAATTGCATTTGGGGGCTTTGGGGCTTGGGGGCTGACCCCGCAAATACGCCACTAATACGCAGTGCCGAACTTCCCCATTCCCCTCAATTTATGTTCAAGCTGGAGAGGTTGAATGACATCAGAGTAGAGAGAATCAAAGGGTTTTAACAAGTAGTTCCAAAACATTGTTGAAGACCTACTGAGGTGCTTTCTGCTGTACAAACCCGGGGGAATAGTGGTACGATATTCGTAAATACTTATGATCAAAGTTGGGAGAGAGATTTGGTTGTTTAACATTTAATATTCCCATCACAATCTACCAAAGTGCAAGCAGGATATCACAAATATCTTCTCAGTAACCACAACATATTCACCTTATATTCACAAAAGAATGTTATGATCGGCCATATACCAATCCTTCTCCAGACAAAAAAACTAATGCGGCACAACCGGATATACCAAATTCTCACAGGTCCCGTCACAAGCCTGATACAACCCAATAAACCCATACCCACCACAATTCTGCCCCGGATCGCCCGCACAAGTAAACAAACAACTCCCCATCGGTGTAACCTTGGGCATATTATCCTCCGCAACACTATTCCCACAATAACACTGGTCACTATTTTCCAAGCCCGCAATACTAAACCCACCCTGCTTGCAAGTATCTATGCACTTCTCAACCGTCATATCGGCACTCTCGGACTCTGAGCCAGTCAGAATGCGTACCCCGCCCTGGTTATCGACTGTACACCCGATCCACGCCCAACCTTCCTTGGTCATGTCGGTGTAGTAGTGCATGGGTTCCCCGATTTCTTTGGGGGCGTCGCAGTCGCTGTAGAAGGTTGCGTCTTCGGGGCCGGGTTGGATGGGGTTGCACCCTGGCAGTTTGTCGAGCCACCCGTGCACGGGCTCGTTGATGGAGGGTTCGAGGAGGCAGCCGTCGGTGACGGTGTCGGGTTGCAGGGTTATGGGGGCGCACTCGGTGATGTCGCCGCCGTCGTCGTGGCAGGTGTCGATTGCTTCTTGGAGGACGTCGATGTCCCAGCCGTTCAACTGCGGACTTGTTTAGTACTGCAGAGTGGGAGTGGTTCTGTGGGGAGAAGGAATAGAAAGGAAGGGAAGCGTACAAAGTCAGCGTGGATCCCGTAGCCGGTTGGATCGCCGAACGAGAAGACGAAGGGCTGGTCATCGCCGTACCACATGTCGTCGAAGAATTCCGTGTGCCAGGTAACCTCGAGGAAGATGGACATGATGCGCACTGGGTGGGTGGCCGGGCATGGGCCATTGTCGTAGGTCTGGTTCGGGTAAGCGACGTGAGAGTGGTGGTCTGGGCTGTCGAGGTTGATGCCGTCCCAGCATGAGGGGAAGTAGACCTGTAGACGGATGCCGTTGGGGCACTTGGTTTGGGGGAAGCCGGGGGTCTGTGGTGTGCCTGGTGCATCGTAGTTGAGGCAGGCAAAGGTGCGTGCGTCGGCCTCGATGGTGTCTTTGTATCGACGGTCTGCGGGGCTACCGGCTATCATGCGAAATCCCGCGGGAGGGGCGACGATGGTCCCGTTGGTGGTTGCGTCTGGTCGCTGTCTAGACGATATTAGCCATGGTCATTCAGCTTTCTCGGTGGGAGGACGTACTCGTAGTAGACGAGAGCTCCACCGTTTTGTGGCACGAGAGTGTAGCTTCCGTTTTCTGCGCGGAAGTACAGCGATGCCACCCAGTAGTTGGACTTGTCCTCGACTGCGGAGCAGGAGTTGCATTGAGAGGATTGCGTCATGTTGTAATCCATAGTGAAGCCGAAGCCGGAGCCTCCCATGATCGTGTGGACGTGGTTGGACGCAACTCCGGGCGAAACAATGGGGTCTGCTCTTTCAATCACCAGCGGGGAACTGCATGGCACCTTGAAGAAGGCCAATGCAGGGCCGGCAAAGGCCATCAAACATGGCAGAGAAGCGATCGAGGGACGCATTCTGGTCTTTCTCTCTGAGACAAACTTGCTTGCAGAAGCTGTGGTCGTCCATCTGGAGCTGGGATCATCGCGAGGCTTTTGTACTCATGGAGCCGAACCGAGTCTGTTCTGCGGATCCAGTCGATCCGAGATATTTGCGGGGGAGACCCCTGCCACTGTTGGATGTCCGAGACTCCGCGATGGGCGGCCACGATCCAGGCACGATGAAATATCGACTATTCCCCTTGCCGCAGAGATCGTCGCTTCTAATCCCTATTCATCTCCTTTCCCCAGAACTAAGAACCTTATCCACGCCTGAGTAGCTCCATCATTATCTGGTGCTTGGCTGGGTCACCCATCACCAATGTGAAACAGGAATGATCCCTCTTGCCTTGGTATCCGCAGTGTCGTATCCACAACGTCCACCAAACGATAATCATTGCTCGCACTCGGGTACTTCCTAACCCCGAGACTCCAGAACCTCAATGCTCGGATTCTTCAACAACCTCATGGTCATCCGACGCTTGACCCGATCCATAACCACCTCCTCCGCAAAAACGCCACAAATTTAACCCTCCTCCCTCCTCGAACCCCCACATCCACGTTTCTCATTTCAACCGCTGATGCTCCAGTGCCTGATGCCCCATAACACTCCCCTGCTCATCAAAGTGCCCCTCCACGAAGTCCCGGTGTGCCTGGCCGGTAGGTCTCTCGGATCCCGGCCCGAACAAATCCACCTGGGCATGTCTCATGCAGATGCATCCTGACATCATACTTGCCCTCCGACAACCCTGTCCCATTTATCATCTGAGCTGCCGCGTCCTCATCCATGACTATTGGCCCCAGATTTCACAAATCCGTCTCCGGTTCCTAAGGTGCCCAAATCAGAACCTCCGGCAACGCAAGCAGAAAGCGTGTATCAACTCCGTCAAATGCTCATACATCCAACTTTATATCTCCGAACATCCAATAGCGATATTCCCGTCATCAAACCCTACCCCGGCTGCTGCAACTCGATATTCAACGGGTCATCTGCCGGATCATGCCACCCCTCTTTTACCAAAGTCGCAGGAGATAACGACTCTCGAGGAGCGACATTTTGTCCACCTGCAGGAAGATATTATCTCGTTTGATATTCGTATGGATTATTCTAAAGTCATGCGCAGAGTCGAAGGTCACCAGCAGCTGCACTTTGCACGGTTGCATATCCACGTCCAGGGCCATGTTATCTTCCAACCTCTCGCCAATCCAGCCCAAAATCTCACGCATAACCGGGCATACGAGATAGACGTATCGAGATTCAGGACCATCACATCCACTTGACTCTCCAAGTTTCACGTTTTACCCATACCCAACGTCCCTGTGGCCGGCGTCGCGTAAATGTGTCAGGGTCTCCCGTTCGAATATATCGCTTTCGCGTTCGTAGTCATCCGCACTTCGTAGTCAGAGGGGTTTGAAGGTATTGCCACTATTCCAGACTCAGTACCATAAACAGAATCCAAGCAGTTAAACAAGTAAGTAGTTACTCTCTACATGGGACTATCGAGACAGTGGAATATACCTGGAGACCATAGCCAGGTTTCGTATAACTTCATGTTTATCGTAGAAGACCCGACCGAGGTCAGAGTCACCGTCCTCGCAGCTCTCCCCAGGACTCCCATCGCGCCTTCCTCATTTCGATCATCCCTCATACCATCCACCGGAGCACTATCGGCTAAGGATGGAGTTATTCTCTGCTTTGGACTAGTCAAACAATGAGACATAGACCATACCCAACTTTAGTATAACTTCATATTTATCATCGTAAATCCGACCGAGATATAGCTCTGGCCTTTCCTCACAGCTCTCCTCCGCTCCTTCCTCGCAGCCTTCCTCAAGCCTCTCCCCACTTTCATCCCTCCATCCACCGCAGCACTATCGGCCGACAGCCTACACCCTATGGCCTATTTCCGTTCACACACCATAACCCCGTGAATCGGTCGATGAAAGATAACTCCACACAAGATGCATTCACTGCTTTCTTAATAATCTTTCACTGCTAAACACGGCTTCATAGCAGTGACATCATAACAACGCATGTCTTAGCTTGGTTCTAGACATCTATTCAGTTCGATGGAGTGGGTCTAGACCTGCCAAGACATCCATCATGCAGATTCACTAACAGCAACAATGAAGCCTGTCACTGTCACTCACAACTGCAAGAATTAGGCACCCACCGCCCGCTGATGTCTTAGGTACTCTTGGAGCAACGAGCAATGCCTCTAAAAATATGCCACCATCAAAGCGCCTCGTTGTTGTATGAGGGAAGAGAGCATCTGTCTTTGATATGGTCGTACAACGTCGAGGATGGGAAATCTTACTATCAAACGCCAGGAAGCGGTTAGGGCAGGGAGGGATATGCAATTGCTCACTTTGCCTTATTTGAAAGAGACATCTGGGGTTGAAAATGCGGTTGTCATTGCTGCCGGTACTTTGGCAGTTGCGGAGGTTCAAGCTCGAGATGGGAGCATCCATCGTGGCTGCAGTGTTTCTGATGCCCTGTGGCTCATCTACTTTGACATTGTCTTGTGGGGGGTTCATACCACATAGGCAGCCGTGCTATATCCCCTCGAGAAGACGCATAGCGACGGGTCGCTCGGGGCGCGACATATGAGTTGTTCCTATAGCTATTGGTGAATGGGATGGAAGAGGAAAGATACGGCCTTCGAGTCTTCTATCCAGGTCGTCGACGCGTAGATAAAGTGCCCTAAAAACTTCCACCTTCACAAACTCCCCTCCATAAAATATCACATCCTCAAAGACATCTCCGAACACGAACATCAATAATATTTCCATCGAATTACCATCATATCATTCGAACTCATCCTCTCTATCGCGAGACACGAAAAGAAACCTACTTCCATCCCAACACTCAATCATAATCCTCCAGCTTCATCGCAAAGCTAGTTGAAAATGAGACCCGAGGATATATACTTCCCGGGATGTACCAGGACACAAGATGCCGAGGAGGCCATTATTTTATTTTCAAAAGAATTAGCCAAACATGGAGTGGCATCCGCCACGGTCCGCCCAACCCCGGAGTAAGTCCTTCAATTCCCTTCACGATGAAAGTATAATCTTTCTAACTTGACGCAATAAGCGGGCTTTCCTGGCACGCCGGCGGGACAAGGAAGACAGAGCCCGTCCATCTAACAGTCAAATTTTATGACGGGTATGGGGGTTTTATCTCCACGTGTCACGTATACCGCCAAAATAGAGAAAACGAACCATCTCAGTGAGAGACTGGGGCGGGTCTACCTGTTGCATCAATGTCCAACTATTTGTAACAGGGGGATACCATCTTAAAAAGGTATGGCATTCTACCAACGGTGTCAAAGCGGTACTCTCACTGATATTGTACGATGTAGAACTTCTTCGTCGCGATATGTGTCATTGGTATTGAATGTGTGGAAATTTGGGAAAATTCATATGCTAGGGAAAGATTGAAGACTGTAATAACCACTGCATGTATTTTGCTAGGGACATAATCATACTAGTAGCATTGGGGGACAATTGTTATTTTCGTTCTTGGGAGCACCCTTTATACCAGCCCTATGAAATGCTAGCAAGTAGAAAATCCGATGTAGATGCCATTTAGTTCTTAGTACCATCTCCTAGGTACTTCGTCCAAAGCCCCTTCCTTTACTCTATCAACTCTTGGCCGTATCTGGATGGTCTCGATTCCGGCTGTTGGCAAGAGCCTGTTTTGTTCCAATACTGGCCCGATCCTTTTTCCATATTAAAGAAATCTATGTATTCAGAGACATGGGTTTCTCTTGAATAGTTACAATTTCTTTGTCTCTTCATGCCGTGTACCTAACTATAGGTGAATGGGATAGGAGAAACGGACTTCTAGTCCTCCATGCAAGGCCACGCGTAGTCGACTCGTATGTAGAGCGCCCCAGCAACGTGCCTCGACGTTGGAAGCCCTTCAGCTTCCTTCTCATCACCCTTCCATACTTCCTTCATACAACCTTCTATCCTCAAACTATCTTCTATCCTCAAACTATCTTCTATCCTCAAACTATCTTCCGTACTCAAACCATCTTCCATACTCAAACCATCTTCTAAAAAGACTTGAACTGAGAACCCATTCAACGCGAGCTTCTTCATCTCAAAGGACAGTCGTCTGTTTACCAAAGGGTCCTATTGTATCCACAAGCATCGAGAAAAACTAACTGAATCATCGTCATCCAAGGAATAATCATCATGTTCCGCATGAATGACATAGTACTTGTGGAGTTCCGAAACACCCCCAGAAGCGCAGAGGTGGAGCAAGTAGTACAAAGATACGCAATGGGGCTCTTAAACAGGGGAGTCCGAAAGGCCATCGTGCGGGGGACCAGGGAGTAAGTCCTCCCACTCGATATCAAGAAACATGTAGCCTTTCTAACCCCACGCAACTAGCCATAAGGACTGGCACAAGGGAGGGGCAGACCCGCTGGAGCCCGAGCATATTTGTGTTGACTTTAAAAATGTTCATCGTGTGCTATCATAGATTTCCTGCATGGGTCTTGAATATCATATCGCTACAGACTCAAAGCTTTGAACGTCCTGCGTGCATCTCGTTTCGATTTTCGTGATCATTTACTGAGTTCTATAAGAACAAATTTTTTTCAACTGGTCGTGTCATTTTTGATTGTTCTGTTTGAAGCAAAGTGTGAGCTGTTAGTCTTGCCTTGGTGGCTTGGAACCTATTTCTTTCTTGACGTTGCTGCTGAGACACTGCCATAATCTTCCGTCCGCGTTAACAATGCAATGTGTGATCTTCTTGCGCTTTTTGGGACTGTCGATCTAAAGGAATAGCTAACTGTTTGTTGAGAAACATGAAGGATGAATATGAACCCCGTGGAAGATATGCTGGTACTGCAATGTTAATCAAGTAATGGTAAATAGACTATTTTGTCGTGGCAGCCCTAGGTCCGTGATAATTCTGATCATAGCACTTCAATCCATGTACTTTCTTTGTGATATCTGGTTCGCGTTTGATAATGGGTGTTTAGGGGTACATGTTTTAGTCCCAACATTAGTAGATCACAAGCACGCTGATAGACCTTTCAACTTGATCTCATCGACCTTGACCCTGAGCCTGAGACTGGGCATGTCTCACTTGTCGCCTCTGGTATTTCGACCTGTGGGGATGAGGTTCAAAGCTGGAGCCTCTGTCATATGCTGTATTTTCAGCGACGTCCGCTCTGTTGTGCGCTAAGAAAGATTGCTATAACCTGAGTAGCCTTGGATATAGGAAGAGCAAGAAGCAAAAGGTGGCACGTCTCTCAATCAGTCGCTGGTAATTCGAGAGATCAGTTATTTTTAGATGGTTACAATCCCTTTGTTCCTCCATACCCTTTATGCAAGCACTGGTGAATGAGATAAAAGAGATAGAAAATACATTCCTTGAAGCGCTGTACATTGATTCTCCCCCGATACAGTCGGATATAAAACCGCTCAACAACCCATCCCAACTTCTAGAGACCAGGAATCAACTCCCATCTTTCAACTCCACCCCCGAAGAGCTTCCTATTCCAACCCATATCATCCCTCACATCTCAAGTATCATCATTCAAAACCCCACCATTTCCTGTCTGTATCGAAAAAACCCGAAAGCCCTTTAACTCGCAATCGTAACGCGTTTCCTCAGCCGTCGGCGTCAATTAAACGAAACCAAGGACCCTCAGTCCTCCCCACAAGCCCCCGACGACAAGCTGTTTACTGATCTATTACTAGAACGATGCGAAATGAAGACATAGAGTTTAAGAATGCCCCAAGGTCCCCCTCTGTCGTGCGGTATGTTAAAATATACTCTCACAGTCTCATAAGACGAGGAGTAGCGAAGGCAACAGTCAGAGGCTATTGGTGAGTCCTTCCATCCACTCAGTACCAAGGACAGTCGAGCCTTTTCTAACCTGACACTATTAGCGGGGCACTGTGGCACCCTGGCGGGACGGTACGGACGGAACCAGAGCATCTCACCGTTGAGTTCAAAGATAGGCATGGGCGTCACATAACAACTCATCATATATATCGTTTGCAGTGATCCTGCTCCATCTCTTGGTTGGAACGGTGTAGAAGTTTGCCGTCCGGATACAGCGAAGTAGGGGATCATGGCGAAATAGCTGGTGGGACAATCGTGTTAGGGACGAAAATATCGGGAGAGTGTTATAGGAGGTTTATGTGTTGGTCTGAGGCGATGGTCTTGCTACGTGGAGGTTGTAACTGTTTTCTTCGTTGGTTTGTCAACTAGTATCCACTGCAGGTCTATGGATACGCTGTTTGGTGATTGGAGTTATTTCCTAGGTTATCTGATTAAAGGTTCATTCAAATTTGGCTCCTGGCTTACGAATATGCATTCCCCGAAGGGCTCTGCAGTGATTCTCCCCCGATGGGGTCATAGAGAAAATAGCTCATCAACCCATCCCTGAGAAACCAACCCCCCATCTCTCAAATCCACACCTCAAAAGCTTCATATCCAGCATATTTCACATCCCATGTCATACACTATCATCTAGAATATTGTCGAATAAACGGGTTCCATTCCCGCTCCATATTAAACACGATCAGTAAGTCTTTAACCCAGTATCACAACGCGTTTCTTCGCCCGTCGTCATCTAAACAGGAGGATACCATCGTCCCCAGTACCAAAGCCCCAATCATTCCACAAGGGCCAGCCACAATCCCCCTAGCCATCCCCAAACCATCAATAGAAATGAGGGGAGAGGACATTGAGTTCGTCAATGCCCCCAGGTCCCCATACGCGGAGTTGATAGTCCGCATCTACGCCCTCGGGCTTTTAAAGCGGGGGGTGCGCAAAGGAAAGGCGCGCGATCACCAGTGAGTTCTCCCATCCTGTTGATATCAAGAACCAGCAGTGCCCTTCCCAACTTGGCACGATCAGGGGGGAGATATGGCACCATGGGGGTACGAAAAAATCAGAACGGGACCATATAACTGTAGAGTTTCTATATGCTTGTGGCAGGCATGTCACGACGAGGCACATTTATTGCAAAAGTACGACGAAGTGACCCCGTTCCAAACCCTATTGTTTATTCATTGCTAATCAAGAGGTGTGTATCCAGGGCCGCAAAGCTCCTCATGATGCCCCGAATCAACCGTTCCAAAGACCTTGTGTCTCCATCGATTGAAAAGATAATCCTCCTCATCCGCTGTTGGTGTTGTTTTCATCGTTGACCCTCCTACTAGGGCCCACCGAGTTATCTATTGTAACGACGTCATCGATTATCGCGATTCTGCTAGGGGCATAAACTTGAAGGATTTATGTGGATGAGAATTCAGTGCTTGGAGTATGAGGACACTATTTAAATCATCACCTCTTGTTTTCGCTTTCTGTGGGGACAAAGTTCGGACTCGTCGTCTTTTCTGGGTTGTTTTTGATTAAGCGTGTTGGAAAGATAAATTGTTGTTAGGGCATTCGTGTTGTATTCATCTCCTCAGTATCTTCTGGGATTTGTCAAGGTGCGATGAAACGCCACCCATATGTTACAAACTGTCAAAGATAAACACGATGCCGATCAATCCCTCCTTGCAAAAACCCGGTGGAAGCTAAAGAAGGTACGTGTTAGCCAAAATGACTACAGAAGGACCATTTTACCGCTAGTTTTTCTTTCCTAATTAATCCCATCAGAGCATTTCAATCTAAATTATTCCTCTAATATCACTTCTCTGACTCACGTTTAATACCTACCGTTCCGAGATATATTTCCATCCCAGCCAAATCACAAATCAACCCATTCTAATTCTACCGAATCCATCCCAATAACCCGATGATAACGATCCACCTATCCAAATCCATCCTAGCACGCACTAGCTCTTTCACCATTCCTAACCATTCCCCTCAAGGTATAACCTGATAAACTTGAACGACGTGGCCAAACCTCGGACCCGGACGCCGGAATCCGAGTTTCTCTCGTTCGTTTCTCTCCTCGTTCGCGTTGCTCCACGACAGACCAAAAATCAACGGCTTCAGGATAGAGTTCAACGGCAACAAACCAAGTGGAGTACCAACACAGCTAACAAAAACTGGACCGTTCCGTCTGGATAATAATGGATAATATTCAGCTGCACATTGTTGAAATGTATTGGAGGATTAATAATGGGAGGAGTCTCACTCCCATCCCCAGCCTAACCTAACTTAAGCGTTTCTCCGAAGAATTTCGGGATTTCCGTTTTTTTTTCCAACCAGGGCCAAACCGGATAATAGATACAGAAAGCAGCATGGCATCGTACAACGCTATTTCATTCATGAGTCGTAAATACATTCTTTCCCTTTCCCTTCACCATTCCCTTTGGTTTTTATCCCGTAATATTCGGAAGGGAGGTATGCAGAGAAGGAAGGAAGTTAAACCTTCGCACAAGCCAAAATCACCCGTGTTAATGCACCCAACCCGCCTACATCCAACGCACCCTGATCCTCCATCGCCTGTAAATCGCATAATGTCCTCGCTGGCTCCAACAGCTGTAATGCCATCGCCCCGTCCCGTGCCGTAAGCCACTCCCCCTCACTGCAGGCGCGCCACATACTCTCCGGTGCGGGGAGGGGGAGTTGCATTATCATAGCGTCATCGAGGGGCTCGAAGTAATCCTCGTTGAGCTTTCGGGTTTTGGACCCCAGGATGTTGATCGTGTTGACAAAGAAGAGGTTGCGACGGAGGGACTCGGTGAATTTCCAGCGTTCCCAGTCGGTTTCGGCGCTGTGGGGGAGGAGGAGGGTGGGGCGGTGGTGTTTGTAGAGGCGGCGGGTCATCTTCACTTTATTAATATCATTTCTCGAAAACTAAGTAGTTAAGAAGAACGGGAGGGGATACCTTTAGAAGGAATGAGTTGTGAAGCTCAGCTTGTCGCTCACTTTCCTCTCGTCGAAGTAGATTCGATTCCGTCATCTGCGGTATTTGCTTCACATGTGCCGGGAGGAAGTTGTCTCCGAATAAGCCCAGGATCTGGTAGATGCACATAGCATGGATAGCCGCGACACAAGTTTCTTGTGTATCGAGGTGAGACTGAAAATTGCGGACGAGTTTCTCGCGCTCCTGGTTTATCATGCGATCGACGAAACCGTAGTTGGATTCAATGGAGCCAGCGTGTGCTGAGACGCAGGCGAGTGCGATGCCCATGGGCTCGGACATGCCACCGATGGAGCAGCGGTAGAGCTGATGGTGGATGAAAGGGGACCAGAAATCGCGTTGAAGGATGAGCGAGGGGTATTCGCGGAGGAGGCCGAACATTTCGTGGTGGAGGTACTGCATTTCTGGCAGGGAGAGGGGGCCTGTTCGGGGGAGGAAGTTTCGGGCGAACATGAGCTGGGTGCAGTTTTTGCTGTCGAGGCTGTGGGAATAGGGGGATTCGGTGTCGATTGGGGGGATGGACGGAGGGTAGAGGGTATCTGGCGTTGAAGCGGAGAGGGAGAGGAGGGATGGGGTAGGCTGGGGATGGAAGGAAGATGCGGGCGTGGGTTTGGTAGCTGCGAAGAGAGAGGAAGGGGAATCGCTGGGCTGGTTCCCTAGCGATCCGATCAGGTCGCCATCGTGCCCTAAGGAATGCGTCAGGGTGGAAAAGTCGTCGTTCCAAGGAAGTCCTCCGAGTGATAGAAAGTCGGCGGTCGGGAGGAGGGCGCTCTCCGGGTATACCTGTGCCATTGGGTCGGCGGTTGGGCCGAACGCATCCCACGGCGTCGTTCCCAGCTCATCCAGCCCACTCATCGTCAGATCTCCTGGCACTGTGGGTTGCAGAGGCTGGATGGACTCCGACGCAGGTGGCGTAGGAGAGGACAGCGATGTTCGAGACCCGGAGTTCGACAGGGGTTGGACGTCGTCGGTCTTGGGCGGATGCACCAGGATCGCAGATGGGGGGTACTGACATGGCGTGCGCATCTGGATGCATCGGCTACAGGCTGGACGGGTCATGGAGCACCGCAGCTTCTTCTGGGCGCAGGTTTCGCATGATTTTCGCTTGGATTGTCGCTCCTGGCCGGCGGTTTTGATACAGCGACGACGGTGCCGGTCGCGGAGGTCGCCTACCCACGTTAATTTCTATACGAGGATGAAGGGAAAGGACAGAGATAAGAAATGCAGCATACGGCGGGAATAAGTCTTGTTGCAAATACCGCATCGGAAGTCGCCGTCGGGGGTTGGATGTTGCGGTGCAGGAGGGAGGTCACTGATAGTCTTCCCTTTCCTACTATTATTGGATGCAGTGAGCCCATTCATGATCCCGGAGCTGCCGTTCAGCTCCATGTGGTGTTCGAGCGGAGATACAGACGGCATGGGGCCGGGCAGGGTCCTGATCCAGCAATTTCACAGGCCAGATGGACAGGAAAAGGAGGGTAATTCGACAGGGACACAGAGATGTATGGACTGTCAGGAATCCATGGATGAGAAGGTGCGGTTGAGGTGAGCGAAAGGGTTGGGGAGGGATTAGCTCCGTCGTGTCACCATCGGGACAAAGGAAGCATCGAGGACACGGGGAGGAGGAGTGAGATTGGAGGAAGAGACAGAGCAGCAGAAGTGCAGCAGAATAATAATAATATAAAAAAAAAGAAAGAAAGAGCGAACGAAAGAAAGAAAGGACGAGAAAGAAGTGCTAAAACGGACGGTGGGGGGGGACGAAGCTGATGTTGCAGCGAGGGGCAACGGAAGGATTCACATCCTGTCGCAACAGACGAAATAAGGTCGTTCTGACGAACTTCCATGGACTGCGGATGGCTTCGTTTCAGCGTGCTGCCTCGCTCTGATTGATCGCAGGCCCGCGGATGATTGGCGTCGATCGCCTTCCACTTTGGAGATCCGCTGCGACAATCCCACGATCACAGTCTCACCGTCCCCCTCTGAGCCATGATCGTCCCTTCCTCTCGTTTTGCCATGCCCGTTCCAGCCAGCATAACCCTGTTCCGAACAATCTAAGAATACGATGCGACCGCTACGATATCACTAAAAGGTCAGCGTCCTGCAGGAGGCAACCGTCATCCAAGCCGCCAGAGAGGGCATCGGTTTTGGTTTCAGGGTCTGAAGCAGGATTTTACCCGGCTTGGGATGCTGTGTCCAATACCGCATGTAACTTGGCAGCAGGAGAGAACTCGGAGTTTCCTCATCTCATCCATCATCCATCGGCTATCGCTCATCGTACTTTTGAGCTGAGAGAGCTAGTTGTCAATAAACTAGCTCCCACTGGCGTAATCAGTGAGCAATGAGCATCATCCAACCCCTGATCCAGCAAATCCCCCGCCTCACTCTCAGTCAATCAATAAATAAATCAGCAATCTCAAATCACCAATCTCAAATAGCATCGATAGCTTTCCTTAAATCGTTTCCTCCATCCTCAACCCGCCTCTAGAAATCCAGATCAGGGGAACACAAACCCCCTTTCACCGGCTCGACCACCACCACCCAATCCCACCCCAGGGCGCCCAACAATTCCACCACGGCACCACCTCATCCTTCCTCTCACAAATCGGTCTCGACTCTCAATCCTCTCGTTCTCCCCACGCTTACCACTCCACTTAGCCTGCGGGACAAGGGGACGAAGAGGAGGGGGGAGGCGTGCCTTGGTGCCGTGGGTATTCGGTTTCCCACTCATCCGTGGACCCGTTCACTCTTCAGCCAACCAGCACCCGCCAAGCGATCAGCCAGCGACGCGGACATCTTTCTTAATTGCATCCCATTAATTATTTCCCTTCCTCCTCCTCATTTATTATTATTTTTCCCTACTAGTTTCACGTTTCTCGATAACTTGCTAGGATGGATGAGGGAAACCCGCCCGCTGTCGGGGAACGGAACGGCGAATGAGACGGCCCATAACCCCTGGACACCTGGACACGCTGGAAACGTTGGGGCAGGGGATAAAGCTTCCGCGTGCTGTTTCAATGGCTGGAAAACGGACCAGTGCCCAGGTGGCTTAATTATCCGTTTGTTGTTCGGGAATAACCGAAGAGGGAGGGGAAACTTTGAACCTGAACTTCGAAGTTCAGTGTTCGCTGTTGGTTAACGTGTTGCTTGTGCTTGCATCGTGGCGCAGGAAAGCCAAGGGGGACTATCTTGCTAGGCGAAGAGGGGGGAGACAATCAAAAAAACAGAAAAAAAAAAAAAAAGAAAAGTCTGGGAGGGGCAGCGAAGGAATAATTGATTATCTGGAATATGATATGATATGATATGATATGATATGATATGATAATCAGACGAAGATCAAAAGACAACAGATGGATAAAAAAGATGAGAAAAAGAAAAGAAACGAAAGCAAAGTGATGCAATGCAAAAGTCGATTCTGGGCGGCTCGTGAGAGAGTGAGAGCGTGAGATGACGAGCCCTCGGGATTTCCTAATCGGGTAAGCATCCCTCAATGCCAGGTGGTCATCTTCATATCATCACGCACACAATTCCGAGTTAATATCTATATCACGCTGACACGATCCAGTTTTCTTCTGCATATAATTCCAAAGCAGGGTCTCTTACTTCATTTCGCAGGAAAAAAAGTAAATCTCCGTGATGCACAGCACGCCCATGCAGGTTGCCGAATTTATGCACCGGGTACACAGGATCTAATGCATGACATGGACGGTTCGGTGTGGTCGGTCTGGATAATAGGTCCCTTCTAACTGGCTGCGTCTGGACTGGGATTAGAGTTGGCTGAAGAGTACGAGACGGACATGGCTTGGCTGTTTCGTCGAGTCTCCCGAGGGTAAAAGATGGTTGCTTAAGTAGAATATGATGCGAGAAATGAGAATATAGGGAGTATGGGCAGGGTTGAGGGCGGACTCCTACTAAGGACAGGGAGATGTTCCCGCAGGGTGCACCAACTATGAGAGAAGGGGAGACCAGGTGACTGCCATGATCCGTCCTGCTTCCCGGATGGCGCTCCTCCCATACGCAACGGCCGTTCTCCCCGGCCGCTTGGCCCGTCGTCTCAAGCCAATCTCAGATCGTGCCATGGCTTCCAGTGTCGATCCGTTCCCGCCCCAAGCCTGCTGAAACCTGCACGCCCCTACGGTTCTTTGATTGGCACGCTCCCGCAGTCGACAGACCAAGATGTAAGAGACTAAGCAAAGGCGTGATCCATTCGTCCTATATCTCGATCTCCTAGTACTCTATCTGGTAACAATAAAACGTATGCCAATGACAGAAAGTTAACGCTAAATAGGATGAATGTCGTGGAGCAATGGCCTAAAGGAAGCCATCAGTACCCTCATAAGCCGAATCACCACTGGTGGGTTCGTACTGTCTCAGCAGTCTTACTATAGCCCCGTGGCCGGCCTCCTCCGCCACTTGTAGCGCAGAAAGCCCCTTCTCATTTGTTAAACCGACTTGAACATCCGCGCACCTTAGAAGAACCCCAACCGTCCTCGCATGTCCCATAGAAGCCGCCATTGACAGTGGAGTGAAGCCCCACTTAAGCCTCGCATTCGGATCTACGCCTGGCCGTCCCAGAAGAGTAGCCACGATATCATGATGCCCACAAAGAGCGGCCATCCCCAACGGGAAATAGCCTTGATCATCCATCGACTGTGGGTTCACCCCCGTTTGTCGCAAGAGAACCTGCACGATTCTCAGATCACCCTTGCCATGAATAGCCAATAGTAGTGGCGTTCGACCGTGTTTGTCTCTTGACTCGGGACAGACCCCCGGAGTCGCAAGCAGCATCTCCACCACCTCCAGGTGTCCCTCATGTGCAGCTAATGCAAGTGGGGTGTGTCCGTTCACGTCCTTATCGTCGGGATTAACGCGTGGGCATTGCAATAATAGCATCTCCACCAGCTCAATGTGTCCCGCCGCAGCCGCCCGCGTAAGTGCCGTTTGGCCACGTAGTCCCTGTTTCGAAGGGTCGGTATCGGGGTGGTTCAACAAGATTCGAACTATGTCAGTATGCCCTGCATGGCATGCCAGGGTCAAAGCCGTGTCATTGTTCCCATCCACCGCGTTGACATCTACACTCGAACGCTGGAGGCATCCTCGGACAATATCTTCTAACCCTGCGGATGCGGCTATGTGGAGCGGATTTCGACGGCGTCCATCGCTTACATATAAATTCTCCTCGTTAAACGGCGCCATTTGTAGGTCTGTTCACCGAGGGGGGCACCGTTTATCTGGGATAGATGAGTGGGGCGGTGGGCCGTATTGGAGAAGGGAGTGAGGATAGAGTATCCTAAATTATCGGGCTGGATAAAAGAGTGAAGGTAGAATATCGTAAATGATTGGGGCTCGAAAGCAATAATGTAAAAAGGTTTCTGGTAATGGTGACTGATACGAGTTAACGAAAGTGATGATGTGTGAGAGAGGAAGAAACAGAGGGAGAGGCAGAGTGCGATGTTTTCATTCCCACTGGCGGGCCTTCCTTTTTGTATAGCGTCGTTCCTTCCCATTTAGGATCCCCTTTGTATGGGCAACATCGACCTCCCGTCGCGGATGACGCACCGTCTACACAGTCACCTACAATCGAACTTTCCACGGCTTACCAGAACCATGACTACTACTAGTAATTGGTTGATGGATTGAATTACAGCGTCAAATACGCTCAAGAGTAAGTTGCAAGCAAGCGCTCCAGCCAAATCTCCAGATGACTTGAATCCTTGACCCCCTGCGTTGGCAAAGGTGCCCTCGTGTACTTTGGAATATTCACGAACTGGTGCCCTGTGCAGGCTTTACCCGGGCCGTACTGTCGTTTGCACGTGTCGCAGAGAACGGACATCCCGCATGAGACACAGACACACACCCCAACTCGGGCTTTCGGGTCTCTTCCGCAGGACACACAACTCAGTTCCGAAATTTCGTCCATTCCCTCGCCCATCAGCAGTCCCGGGAAAGGAGGTGACACTTCGTGAGCAAAAGCAGTCAACGCGACTGGCCCGTTACTGAGAAAGATAAGACATCTCCCGAGCCGGGAAAAGTCGCTGTGCATTCGAGATCCGTTCGCTATTCTTGTTGCGATGGTCACTACGCTTCTTCTCAGAATGGCAGTTCGTTCCTCCAACGTCGGAGGGGTGTACCCGCCTTTCGCATACTTCAATACCAACCTCGATAATGACGGCTGGAGGGCCGCCCAGTCGAAGGCGCTTCGGCCGTAGAGGTCCAGCCTATAAGGGTCTGCCCCGTGTTCCAGTAGCAACTTAGCGATATCGTCACGACGACGGCGCATAATTGCCTCATGGAGGGCTGTGGAGTGGTCGCCGTGCTGATGTACGTCGACTCCGATCTTCAATAACAACTCTACCATGTAAGTGTCGCCGTATCTCGCTGCGGTTTCAAGTACCGTATATCCGGACCCGCGAGTAGTGAAAAGCTCTATGCCCCATTTCTGGGACGCCTCGACTACAATGTCAGCCAACCCCCGCATCCTCCCCCTTGTCGCTATATGTAAACAGGTATCTCCGATCAGCGACCTAGCCGAGATATCAGCACCAGCATCCAAGAGCATTTGCACCGGGACCTCTCTATATGCTGCAGTAGCCAAATGGAGAGGGGTGAGATTGCCAGCCGTGACAACGGAAGTATCTGCTCCGCAATCCAAAAGCGCTCGGAGCGAGCGACCGTAGCTAACGTCAATGGCTAGGTGGAGGGCCGTACGGGTATTTTCTATTGGTGCGTTGATAGGTACGCCCGCACCCGCCAGATCCTTGATCACGCCGTATCGATTCATCTTCACCGCGAGACGGAGGGATTCAAGGGCCTCACGTGTTGAGGGGTCCATATGCCCGAGGAGGGCACGGAAGGCCTGCGTTTGGTCCCCTTGTATCGCCACATCCAACGGGGTTTGGGCTCTACCGTTGACTGCTTTTCCATTTGCCCCCGCCTCGAGTAGCCACGGCAGAACGTGTGGTTTTAGTATGGCCCAGTGAAGCGGGGTATCTCCACTCCTGTCTGCACCGTTGATGTTTGCCCCGAGCTGCAGGAGAGCTTTAAGGACGGGGAGCAGTCCGCAAAGGGCCGCCGTGCGGAATAGCATATCGAGGCTCTGTTGGACCCGGACACTCCCTGATGGGATCCGACTGTTTCGCGCGGCAGAATCCACAAGCAGCAAACAAACATCCGTGTAACCTTTGTTTATTGCGTCGCTCATTGCCAAATGCCATTCCCCAATTATTTCGATATCCGAGCCCGCTCCGTAATGGAGGAGAATCTGGACGGCGTTTATATCATTGCGGCGTGTTGCAGCCACCAGGGGCGTAATAGGCATCCCCCCTAATGACTCTGGCACTACGCTCACATAACCTGGCGTAGAGGTCTTCTTACCGAGCTCCAGCAGCTGTTGCAGGACGTCTAACCTGTCATGAAAGATAGCCTCGTGAAGGGCGGTGGTCCCACCTATTCTCTTCGACGGATCGACACCCCTCTCTATCAGCCTCTGTAGTACGGCGTCCTGGCCGTTCGTGACCGCCCAAATCAACGGTGTTGTCTCGCGTTTATCAGGAGGGATAACATACGAACGGGCATGGAGCATCGGGATCCCAGGGGGAATATGGTACTCTGGACGAGGACAGAGTCTATGATGTTCCGGATAAGAAATGATATGATGCACAGCACGGTCATAGAGGATAGATGATAGCACGTTGTAGAAACGTCGCGAGACCTGACAAGTGGAGTTGAGATCGTGCGTTCGCAAAAACTGTGCGATGCACAAGAGGATCTCTGCTGGCATCCATGCCAGGTTCAAGATGGCCATCTTGCATCATAGGAGACGAAGTCGGCTCGCAAAGTGATCATTCCTTTTCTTCCTATTCTTTTGTTCTCATTTTTTTTTTTTTCTTTTCCTTCTTTTTTCTGTGATTTCATCTGGTCGTCGTTCTTGCCTTTATAGCCGCTGGAAAAGCCTGGTGCCTGCAGTTTGGTGCCTGGTGTTTGCCTGCTGCCACGAATCCTGCTGCGCCTCATCTGGGCTGTGACCCGACACCAGCCACAACCAATGCACATCTCTGCCACAGACATATGCATGCATAACGCTCGGGATATATTCATTTCGATTTACTTCGGTGCATAATTCTCAGGAGCACGGCCCAAATAATCCACTCACGCTCCAAGGGGCTACGACTGATCCGTAAAAATTCCCATATTTTCAATCTACGTGGGCACCTTACCACCCTTGGGGAGCTTACCGGGTTGCCGCTCGTCAATATCCTATAACCGGACATTCATCCTTCCCAGCAGGCCCGAATCACGTCTCGGTGCCCCCTCCAAATGATGTGATTATATGCGTTATTCCCAATTGATCACTTACTACAGGCCTGTTCGTCTCTATGTTTCACTCGCAAGTGGCCGAGTAGAAGGCAGATATAATAGCTCCCGGAAATGGGCGAATGTTAATATCCTGAGAGAACACGGAGTGCCTCATTAGCTTCATTTCAGTGATTAAAGAACCACTAGCATGCACGACCAAACAGCCCAAATACTTCGAAGTTGGCTCAACGATATCGGCTTTGATATCGAGCAGCCACTCAGACCCTACCCCGATGAGCTTCGTATCCAAGTCCATAAATGGATTACTTCACAAAACATCGATGAGAAACAGACAGCCCACCTGCTCAAACTACTCCCCTCATGTGCCAGCGCCGCCGATAAATGGTTCCCATTCGCCTCCCAGCCATTGAAACGCTACATCACCCTCTTCACAATCTTCCTCCTCTACGTCGACGACGTTGCCGAAAACAATCTCTCCCAAATCCTCCCGGACCTCCAGAAGATAACAGCAGGAGCAAAGTCCGGCCTTCAAGCCATTGATATTAACGACTCCTGCATCGCCCTCTGGGTTACCCTAGTCCACACTGAAACCGATCAATTTTTTGGTCCATACGCTACGGGTTGCATCACGAAAGGCTTCATAGATTATTTCATGGGGACTATGGTGGAGTCAACGTTTGGAATAAGCTGCGCACCTCTCCCGGGGACCCAGGCCTTTAGAGCAGCGGGATTCTTACGCGATAAAACAGGCGCGGGCGAGATATATGTCCATTTCCTTTTTCCCGAGGACCTTCTCAGCGAGAAGAGTCACTTAAGGGATTATTTCCCTTATGTAAGGGCGATAATCGATATCTTCGACTATGTTAATGACATTCTGTCGTTTTTCAAAGAGTCGATTGTTGGCACGGAGGAGAATACGTATATTGTCAATCGTGCCAGGGCTTGTGGGTGTCTGCCTCTCGATATTTTGCAGGAACTCTGTGGGGAGGTGATGGATGTGTGGAACATAGTTGGGGATGCTTTTAGGGATAGGGGGAAGATAGGGGATGTTTGGGCTGAGTTTGTCAATGGGTATGTTATGTGGCATGTCAGTGATCCACGATATAGATTGACTGAGATTGGGATGATGATGCGGTCGTAGTTTTGCAAGACTTTGATATTTTTGCAATCTATCTATCATTTATACTTTGGCAGGTACGATCAAGGTGGCTACTTCGGGACCCTCCAGGCAATTATGCGACTCGCCCCCTAGGGGGACAGGTGATCAGCCCGAAGAACGCATTTAAGAATAACCCAATGATGGCAACAGTAGGCGCATTTCTAATTTTGATGTCCTTCCACCCACTAGATGAGCGGACTTCCTGAGTGCGAATATTTCCCCATACTTTGATGCCACTGCAAAGGCTGAATGGACATGAATATTATTCCGTCGTATCACTGTGTTGTAGCTTCTGGGCTAACGTAAATGCTAAGCCATTCAAACCCAAGTCCACGTTTTAGTTACCGATTCATATACTGACAGATAACATCAAGTCTACTGGTAGGACCGTCTGAAGAAACGGCGGAAGAGACTGCTTTCCTTCTTTTGCCGTGGTGGTTCGAGAAGTAGCGATAGGCGAGTCGCTTCCTCCAATACCTCCGCAACACCCTCCGCGGTTAGAGATGAGCATTCTAAATACTTATAGGCACCTATCTCACGACGTAATTTTTCCCCCTATGAGAAGAGTTAGCTAATCACTCATCACGGTCATTCAAATTAGGAGGAGGGGGATTACTTGTTCTGTTGTCACTGGTGACTGATTGGTCCTGGCCAGTTCTCTGAGGGTCACAGGGTCGTGGCGAAGATCCTTCTTCAAACCCACGAGAAGGATGGGTATTCCTTGATAGAAAGGAGCGAGGTGAGGCATCCACTATGACCCGAATTAGCATGGGTGGCATTTAAATTGGAGGATTTAAAGCCTGAGACCTTCTCTACTACATTTTCCGCCGAGTCAGGGCTAGCAATGCTAAAGGAGACCAGGTAGACATGTGTATCAACAAAGGATAGAGGTCGTAAGCGGTCGAAGTCTTCCATGCCCGCAGTATCCCAAAGGCTAAGGTCAACCAACTGGTTATCGACCTCGGTTGACACTACATAGTTCTCGAAGACCGTTGGAACATTGACCTGTTACCATACTTTAGCTTCGCTTGTATATGTGAGTTCTTGCGTCCCTACCTGGATCATAACACCTTTCGCCCATCGACTTGTTAAGTTAGCATAAATCAGGTCAAAGATTAAACACAGGGGTTGCCCACACGAGAAGAGCGGTTTTTCCGCATGCTCCATCACCAACCACGACAAGCTTCCTGCGTATCGGAGCGCGACTCGACCTTGTGGGCGCAATTGGAAGCGACGATGGCAATAGAGCTAGTTTAGGTTCGTTCTGATCCGTTTTGTTGGTCGTTGAGCCTTTAGTAGATTCGTCTCCTTGGCTTCCCGCACTGGATTGTTTTGATATGTTTTCACTTTGGTCGTTCTGAGCTCCCAATGATTCTTGATGTTCCTGAGCCGTTTCTTCCTGTTCTTCTTTCCTCCGGGTCTCTCCCTCCAGACGTTGGCTTATGATCTCCGCTGGCGTCCGCACACCGCTTGGCGGGTCTCTGTTCACAGGGACTTGGTGGCGGGCCGGACGTAAAGCACGAATCGGGGCTATCTTTTGCGGAGATGGGTCTGTCGGTGCCTTTTCCTGTGCCTCAACTTCACCTTCATATAATTCCTGGGGTTCCGGGCTCGTCCGCTCCGATGGTACTCGGATATCCTCATCCTCATCCGACCAAACAACATCGCCAGCAATGGTTTCCGCATAGCTGGTCAGCCCATCCAGATACCGCTCAAGAACATACCCCTGACCAGCCGTCGCAACGTGATTTTCCCCGTTAGCCACCAGCGCCCTCAATCGAGTGAGTTCCTCCATGATCTGCGGAATCTGACTCGTATCCTGCTTAATCTCCGCAACGTCCCCTCTTATCACCGTCGTATCCTCCTTTGTCGTTTTAGCCACCGATATCGAAACCAACTCTAGTGCAAGATTCAACGACGTCCGATGCGCCTCCAGCGACATCCGGAGCCCCACGACTTCACTCTTCTTGACAGCAACCCATTTCACAGCCCCCGTCTTCCCCTCATTATTTTCTAACGTCGCATTAATTTTCAACACAACACTAGCACAGTTCCCAATAATCGAGAGAATCTGCGACTGCAGCGACTCGGGGATTATGGATTTATCGCTGACCGAAACGTCGTCTTTTAGTAACTCCAGAACCATCTGCAGCTCGGAGATCTCACGGGTGACGGCGGTGAGATCCGCCCGGGCGTCGCGGCATTCCCGTACGAACTTCGTGACGGTTAGCACCGTCTTGCCCAGTGTTTGGATTAGTGTTATGCAGCCGGTTGTTATTGATAGGGGGTCCATGATTCTCCTCTCCCCCTCTCTACTGCTCCATGAGGTTGGGTCTTGGTTGGAATAATAATGGCGATGAGGGGATGATGGGATTACCTAGCCCCGCGCTTTGACGGCTGCGTGGCTGTGCTTGTGCTAGACTCAACATAGCTAGATTGTCCAGCGGGAGAGATGTATGGGAAACATGAGGCTCTGGGCTCCTGCGTGGGGAATAAATAAAGCTGTTCATAATTCAGCGGATATGCCTTGATCGTGAAACAAATGTAATTAGCTTCGGATCTGTCCTCGTCAGCTTGAAGCCCTTCCCTCTCTCTCTCTCTCTCTGTGGATGGTTTCCTTCTGCGTAATTTGAGGAGAAAAAACCTCGATGGATTTAGTCTTTGGCGTCTCGGGTACGAGTAGGGATCGGCAGCATACGGCTTGCCCAACTGGTGTTACACAGAACACAAGCTCTTTATGAAATCAGGTACTTCGTCTCCACCTATGTGAAGGCACGAAATTAAGGTTGTATTTATAAGATCTAATGCTATATTAAGATCGTCGATGATTTGACTTTTTAAATTTCCCCTCTGACATCACTCCTCTGTTAAATACGAGATGACCGGAGGAAACGGATTTAGGGCTCGAATAACCCCGACACCAACTTACATATAACAACAAGCCCTCAAGGCTACGCTCCTGAAATCTCCCACGCTGTCCCAATCTCCATTCGGCCTCAACATCCAATAAAAGAAAAAAGAAATAAGTTCAGAAAGGCAAAATGTCCCTAACTTCCAGAGAACCCTTCCAACTAAAAGGCCGCTACGCCCACCTCAACCGCTGGGAGGTCCTAAACGGCCCCGGGGATGCCCGCGTTACCGGAACCCAGATAATTCAGGACGAGGGACTTACCGGGGCTTGGAGCGATAAGGTAATACTAATTACCGGCGTGTTATCCGGTATAGGTGTTGAAACTGTACGAGTTCTAGCGCTGACGGGGGCAACCATCTATGGGACGGCTCGACACATAGAGAAAGCTAGGAAGGCCCTGGGCCCTGTCCTTGATAGTGCCCAGGGTCGGGTCCGGTTGCTGCACATGGACCAGTCTGATTCATCGAGTGTTCGGGCGTGTGCGGACGAGTTTCGCAAACGGAGCAGTAAGCTGAATGTGCTGATTAATAATGCGGGGGTAGGTTTTTGTCTCCTCTTTTGGGAATGGCGCTGAGTTTTGAATTTGGAGTCTGATGGGGTGATCTAATTTATATAGGTGATGAATACCCCCGAGAGCCGCAGCAAGGATGGCTACGAGCTGCAATTTGCGACGAACCATCTATCGCACTTTCTGCTGTTTTCCCTGTTGAAGGATCTCCTTGTTTCTAGCTCGAGTCCCGGGTTTGGCTCGCGGGTTATTAACGTGTCTTCGGCCGGGCATCGGTTCGGCCCACTCCGTTTGGATAATATTAATTTTGAAGGGGGTTATAACGGCTGGTTGGCGTATGCATCAAGCAAAACGGCCAATATCTACATGGCCAACCAGATCGAGAGGCTGTACGGTTCAGAGGGGGTTCATGGGTACAGTCTTCACCCAGGGAGCTTTGAGAGTCCGAATCTGCAGAAGCATTCCCAGGCGGAAATGGAGGCAGCGCGTGGGAATGATATGATGCAGAAATACTTTACCAGTCTTGAACAGGCTTGTGCGACGACTGTTTATGGGGTAGTGTCTGGGGAGATTGAGGGGATAGGGGGACTGTACTTGGAAGGTGCGGCGGTGGCTAAGTGTCCGGCTCCGGAGGATGGAGGTCCCATTGAATACGGCTACGCGAGTTGGGCATTTGATCAGGTAAAGGAAGAGGGGTTGTGGAAGCTGAGTCAAGATATGGTGGGTGTTTAAATCCACGTTTTAACAATATTTGCTATCTTTAGGTACTAGAGGTAATATATCTTCGAATTTAAGTTGCTATTTTACGTATGAAAGAAAGACATTTATAGGATGTTCTTAAACCTATTCTAGAGATATATATGGACCGCAATAGTAATCTATGGAGAAGTAGAACCGAATACGCGATACCCACACAGACAACTACTGCTCGACCCCCACAAACATGGACATGATACCCATGATATGGTTCTTCTTCGCAGCATGCCTCATACTAGCATGTTTCTCCTCATCCAAAACAGCCACGATCTGCAACTTATCCCCCTTCTCAATCCTCCCCGCATCATGACACGCAGTCGCACCCGTAAGCCGCATCTTCCCAGCCCGCTCCCCATACAGCAACTGCGACTCACAAACCTCCAACCCATTAACATACAGAGCCACCGTCCGTCCACCCCCATGCATATGTCCACGCGCCTCGAGAATCGGCCCCTCAACCGTCGAAACCCACACATCCGAAAGAAAGACCGTTTGTCCCGGCTCCGCAGCGAGCTCCAGATCCCCACATGGCGGTCCAATATTCACCCAGATCTGCTCCGCATCCTTGTACTTCATTCCTTCCTTCGACGAAGCGCGAACCCACTCGTACGTCACAGAAACCTGCACATCGAGGGCCATTGGGGTTTCATTGACAAGTTCCACGGCCGTCACCCACTGATCACCGGGTTTGACATAGTACCCCCATCGTCCATTGGCGTTGGTTCGCCAGACGGGGCGCTCGCTGCCGGATCCGTAGAAGAAGTGGCCGCCCAGGTCGGGGCAGACGAAGTCCGTTTGGTTGACGTTGTATTGGGCGAGATGGTGGAGCCAGACACCCGAGTTCATGTCTAGGCGGTTTCCTTGGGTGTCCTCGAGGGTGGTTTGCATCATTGTGAGGAAACAATCGGTGCATGGCTTTTCGCTCCCTGCCTTGGGGGTGTGCGGATACATTTCGTTGGGCTTGAGGTGGAAGGGTCCGTATGTGACGGTTGTTCGGGCTGCGCCGGGGCTGATGGGGATGGAACTGAGTTCGGTTTGCTCGCCGTGTGAGTGAGAGGGATGAGGGGAGCTGAAGGCAATAGCAGCATGGGATAAAGCGGCTATGGATATGGCCGTGAGGCAGAATAGGGTCTTCATGGTGGTGGGAAAGAAAGATGAGCTCTAGAGACTTTTTCCAAGTACAATGATTCAATGTAGGCTTTTGATGGGAAGATCCCTAGTTTTGGTTTCCTTTGCGAAGACATCGTGTTCTCTGCTTCCATATTTATACCTTGAAGACATGTAACACTTGTTACATTTCAACGCTCAAGGAAGCCATTCTTCTTCTGGACCGTCGACACCTTCGAGCCCACACCCCTTTCGATCTATTTCTGGTTATCGTGGGGCGGAAATGAATGAAGTGGTCAGTTACATAGTATCGCGTTATTCCCTTCGCTAAACTCTTGAATCCATTGGCTACTAGGATCACGATATTGTTTGCCCGTCTTATCATGTACGTGCGGAAACTCCGCACCTTGGCATCCTAGAATTAGAATTGCGGAAACCATCTCCAGAGCACTAGCCTCTTAATCTAATCTAGAACCGAACCCTAGTTCCTGAATAATATCGATTATTCTCTCGCTACTCGCTCCAAATTGCCACGACAGATCAGGTGGACCATCCACTAGCGAAATTTCCCCCCAAAACGGAAAGGTCCCAGACCCAGAAGTGTGAATGGAAAAATAGGCGCGGGAATTAGCGCCGTGAGCATAATCAAAAAAAAGATGATAAATAAGATTATCTCATCGTACTATCGTGATTAATGAGGCTTAGCTGGCGGTTTCTTGCATTCGCGTTGCCTGTTCCTGTTGGGGGCTATTTTTATAGAGCGCTCGGTATGGAGTTAGGGATAGCATCGTCTAGGCTCTGATAGCTATCTTTGTGCGGGTTGAAAACATATATAAGGGAGGGACTCTATGGCTTATGGGGTTATTAGAAAATAACAATTCACTCTCAGCGCCCAATTGTGTCTATATCAACCGAAAACAAAAATCCTCTCTTCATCTCCTTTCTCGTACACCTCTAACCATGAAGATCGTCGACGTGATTGCCTGCTCGATCTCTATCGCAGCCCTTGGCACAGATACTGTCCGAGCAGCTCCCGTGGCTAGACCTGCCAACAATGATGCTGTCTCTGTCAGCATGTCAGAGATCATTTCCCCCGAAGTGAAGCGACACACGACGCACATCACTGAAAGGTCCGAGGAAATTACAGACCCAGAGTCCGAAGGAGATTACGTGGAAGTTCGGTAAGACCCCTGAATTGGATTCTGCCCCAACTTGAGTTATGTCCTTGTGCTAATACTTTGCAACCATCCAGCACGCACCCCAGCGCTCGACTAGAGGAAGGACAGAGCTCCCCGCAAAACCGAATAGTGAGTACCTATCCTGCAACCCAATTTCAAGACTAGGGACTTCGGTAACTAATTACTTTTTTTACTCGCTTTAGAAGCGAGAGAGTGGTGGTACACCCCCGGGGAGGTATTGCGTGGTAATGTAAAGGGCCGGGTTTAAGGGTCTTTATTAGAATGAAGCCCCCTGAAATTGAAGGCCTACGAGAAGGTATGCAGTTAGGACGTGTTGCCATACATTCCTAGCCATCTCCCCATCGACTATTCACTCGCTCTCGTATCCCACCATATGGCTATGAGATGCTAGTTACGGGCCAGGTTGCTGATAGCTCCCCCAGAAAGAAATGATAGCGATTGTAGCACTCTAGTTAATTTAGAAGATCTTCGCTGCCTCCCTCTATACCATAGTATATGCCAGCCGTCGAAGGTATATTTAGAAGAGGTAACTCATGCGTAAGATTAGTGATCTAGGAAAGCCAGCCAGACCGCGGCTCAACTAAATACGCAAGAAGAAAAGAAAAGGGAAAGAAATCTTTTATTCATGTTCAGCTGGGGAAACACCTAAAACACGTTCAATCGTTTGTACACTCTGAGCAGACCCGCAGCATCATAATGGGCATTTTTCTCGGCAAGTTCCACAGCGCGATGATACGGCTTTTCACCCCTCCCGGTGATCAAGGCCCCATTGTTGAGAAGAAGGTGAATCATATCCATCTGACCATATTGCGCGGCATATTCAAGCGCTGTTGCCCCATTTTCCGCTCCGTCGGCGTTGGCGTCGGCACCTTTTTCGAGGAGTAGCTGGGCAATCATTAGATCGCCTTTGATTGCCGCGATTTGCAAGGCCGTGGCTCCCCCATACCCGACTAGTATTTCGTTCACATTAAAGCCTGCCTCCAGGAGCACGTTAATCATCTCCGTGTTTGAATCTTCGACTGCTTGTTGCAAGGCGCCGTGGTAGCGGGGGCACCCACGCACGTAATCGACATTTGCACCTGCGATTATGAGGACTTTGGCCAGGGACGGGGCTTGTTGTAAGATTGCATATTCAAGAGGTCTCCGTTTAATGGCCCGGTTCAACCACATCTGGTCTTCAAGCATGATCTGGTTCGGATCTACCCCGAAATTTAAAATTGTCGCGACAGCTTCTACATCATGTGAACGCAGAGCGCAGCGGAAAAGACTCTCTATGATTTCAGTCCTTCTTATCCCTGGTGTTGAAAGCATACTCTCGAGACGCGCGGGGTCATTGAGTCCGGATTTTCCGAATACCCACATAACACGTCTGGGGTCAGACTCCACTACTCCTTCCAATAATGAAACATCTAGCTTGATGCGTATGATGGAGGTCGGCTCGGGTGAAAGGTCGGTTTCCGTAGCGACCGGCAAGAACGGAGGCGAAGCTGTGTCTAAGGGTATCAGGTGTCCCCAATAGGTGGCCCAGTTGAGGAGTCGAAAAAACTGCAACCAGGACACAGGGATATCTCGGATAGTCTGCGTGTCTCGTGATGCTGGGGTACTGACTGTGATCCCTTCCGGTGTTTGGGGAATAGTTCCTATGGTATCCTCCCTTCAGAATAATTCGACGTACTCCCATTATTGTACCTTACCGTTAAGGATCTCCCACGTGGGCACGAAGCTGTTGGGCCGAGAGGTTTCTTTGAGCACTTTGGCTGGTGGACATCGTACACCGTCAATGTAAACATCGCTCTCTTTGCCCTGCACGAGCTGCCGTCTAAGAACCTTGCGTGCGATTATTTTCCAGTCCTTAGACTTCATCGGATTCTTCTGCCACTGCCATTTTTTGAACTGTCTTTCATACTGCGCTTTTCTATTCCTCGCCTTGTCAGACTTTCACTCTCAATATGTTGCACGAACTAACTCACGATCTGCAAAAGTCGTGATTGAGAGCCATAAAGGTGATGAGCGCCTTCAGTGGTTGATCTTCATGGACGTAGAACCTCTCGATTTCCGCCCGATGTGTATTCCACTCGCTTTCTCCCATGACGGCTCAAGTGGGGGGAAAGGAAGAGGAGGGGCAAAAAGTGACATGCCGGCGGATATGGTTGAATTTATGGCCCGACTGTGAAAGGAGAGGACGAGAATGAAGAAACGAGATAACCACGAGGATAGCAAATAGGATGCAGGCCCGATGGTCGAGGCTGAATGTTGCGGTGACGTGGGTGTGCTCTCTCGTGGTTGGCCAATGCCCAAGTCTTTCCTGCACGGCGCGCCGCTTCTCGTCGGAGGGACAAGGACTTTGGCTTCGGCGAATGAGACCCGTGCAGATCGTTAATCATGCCCACCCAGGGAAAATAGGGGCCAATGAGGAACCACTGACTCAGCCTCTCCGACGTGACGGGGAAAAAGTACGTGCATATGGGGTGAGGACTGATTCGCCCGCGCCCAAATCCTAAAACCCTAATGGACTTGTTTGTCTTAATTTGGACCCGCGGTAAACAATCCGTCAAACTGCCAGGCTTAAAAACCAGACCTGCGCGATAAATTGGAGCCCTTCTAATGATAGATTACTCAGTCGTGAGCCATTTGATGGATTTGTGTTTGACGCAGAATACTCTGTCCCGCCATGCCTTGGGATCGGCCTGAAATAATAGGCATCTACAGCCTGTCTCCTAAACAAAACCGGTGGTGAATGCAGACAACGTTTCTAGAAATTTCCAATCGAAGGAAAGAATATTTCCCTCAATCATGCTTCTTCTTCTCTTCTCCCCTCCTTAGCTGGGTATAATTTCTAAAAAACAAACCTCACCTGTGATGCATCTTGCAGCAGCTTCACATTTTCACCATGGATAAGGCATTCGGGAAGTAAGAACCCACCCTCTTTATTTTCGAACTATTCAACTAAATATTAACTAGATTCATGTCCTCGTCGCTCTTCACCTTCCAAGTCGGCCCCGGCAAGCATGAATTCACAGTCCACTCCTCCCCCCTAGCAAGTCTCTCCCCAGCCCTCGACAGACTCCTCAACGGAACCATGGCAGAAGCAAAAACCAAAAAGGTCTCCTGGCCAGACGTCGACTTCGACACCTTCATTCGACTCTGCGAATACGCCTACCGCGGCGACTACACCCCCCCTTCCTTCCACAAGATCCCCGATCCCGCCAAGGTCGAAAGCCAAACCGACGTCGGAGATGGAGGTTAATCTAAGAAATTACGCACAAAGCCTACATGGTTAGAGTCGTTATCCGTGGGCAGGGGAGCGGCGTTTCCGCCCATCGAAACACCCCCAGAAGGATTTATATGGGCAAGTGGAGGATGCCCGCTACATGGTGTGTGTCAGCGGAAGATCAGGAAGAACTTAATAAGGCTCTGTTAAATTATCCGAACCCCAATAAGAAGAAGGATTGGACTCGATATCTTCGTGATTCGTTCTCGAGGTTGCAGATCGGCCAACCATACCAAGTTGACACGTTCCAGCCGAAGGGAAATATAAATGGTGATGAGGACTTTACTCCTGTCATTCTGGGACATGCGAAGCTCTACATCGTCGCGGATAAGTATTGTATCGAGCCCCCGTGTAAACTGGCGCTTTATAAGCTCTACCAAACGCTCAGGCAGTACAAGCTGTGGCAATCGAGTGTGACGGCGATGATTGAACTGGCTCGGTTTGTTTACTCGGACGCGTTTCGGAATGTGAGTGGGATTAAACCGTTGAGGGACGTGGCATTGCGCTATCTCGCATCCGTTTTGAAGCAGATCGGGCAGGGGCAGGGGTTTCGGGATTTGTTGGCAGAGGGGGGCGATTTTACCGTTGAGTTTTAGGGATATGGTTGGGCCTTCGAGCCGTTAATTAAGCTTATGGAGATGTGGGGGGGAAAAGAAGCCAAAGTGGATCTGATCTGCCTTTCGGGCTCTTTTCTCCGCTTCGGGTGGTGGCTTTGATTGAGGTTGGCTTATCAATCACGGCGTCGGCTTGAAATCCCCACCGCTGCCGTTTATTTAACCCAACGTCATTCCCCGCTCTTCAAACTCCACCCTGTAATTATTCCTTGTGTCATGTCCACAATGGCCTCTACATATTTAGTTCGCTCGCTACGTACAGTAGCGTCTCGTGGCCCCTTGCCGGTTGTTCTCTGTGGAAGGAACCAAGAAGTGGGCTCTGCGGTGGCGGCGGCACTGAGTCCAGAGTATACCGGTATGCCCTATGCTGCTCTGTTCCTTTAATCTGGGTATATTTTCAGTCTTCCTAAGTCAAATCAGTGCTACAATCCATTATGACGCCAGAAGCGGGAAAATCTCAGCTCCCTCTTTTGCTTCGTTCTCATAAGGACCAGTTGCCTGATGGCTCCGCCAAGGATGGCCCGATCGCCATCATCGTTGGTGGCGGATACACCCAAGAAGATCTCGATTCAATGCGGGAAGCATGTCGTGGTTTAAAACCGATCCCATGGCTCAAGGTTGCCCCAATCGCACGCCCTAAACCATTACCACCACTATCAGACTACGGGAAAGAAATAGGGGAACGGCTAAAGGGACATCTTGACAAAATCATCGAGACTGGAGAAATCGAGCAAGACAAAGTTCATTTGGTGTAGAATACACACAGCAAAACACATTCATGAAGCTAGCGATAGGCGAATTACAGCCCCCAGTCACTTTCTTCGTCAGTCTCCTCTTCAGTATCCGAGCTTTCTTCCCCTTGCTTAGGGGTATCATCCTTAGGATGCTTCCTCTTCCATTTGACCTGCCGGGTTGCGGCCCGTATCAAGGCCTTGTGGTCCACCTGATCATTGCAGCTCCAGCCCCATTGTGCACCTAGTAGGAAATGCCTGTAGTCGCCACCGGTCTCCACAAGCGCGAGCAGCATATCCTCTGTCAAGGATTCCCTAGGTGCGACAGCCGCATCACCCTGGTCCTTTTGTTTGCACACACGCTTCAGCATCTGCATACAGTAATGAAAATACAAATACCTCTCCGATGAACGGAACTCTGATCTGAACTCCAATGAGTCACAGTTTCGCTACGATTAGAAAATATCCGACAGACTACAGTACGGGTTGCGTCACCATGATTCAATTCATAGAATTCTTGTATTCCCACATCCAAAAGCCACTAAGACGAAGGCGCGCCAGTCAGTGAAACAAAGCCTCATCGGGTGAGTCCTCCCTCTAACAACACCCGAGGAGCCCCAGAATTCCCCTGGAGATATTAGTATGCCTTCTTAACAAATCTGCACGCTGATAAACATCGTGATTATTTGGCCCATGGGTGTTGGTGGTGCTGCCCTAGGCCGTCTGGAATAATCCCCCGTCTAGATACATATTGGGTCAAAACGCCGGATAGAATATCGACACATTTATTCGGTTAAACATGAACTGATCACAACTCCTCGTCAATCTCGGCGTCTCTCTCCCCTTCTGTCTCCTCCTCTGTCTGCTCGGGTTCCCCCTTTCCCCTGGTAAGCAAGTTGGGGACCTCCGTCTCTACTTAATTTGACGGGTCGTGGCCCGTATCAACACCTTGCTATTCCCAATTTCATGACAGCTCCACTGCGTTTATTCTAAGACATCTTTGCAGTCATGGCCAACCTCTCCAGCCAGAGAAAGCTGCACACTCTTTAGCTAATACCTTCCAAGCGTCCACCATTGCCATTGTTGTAACATAGAGAAAAGTCCGCTCTCCCGCGGACTTCGACCTGTTCACCGCACCATTGGGTCGTCAGTGTCATCCATATCTTGAAGTGAAGATCTATCTGCCTTAATTGGCCACGCGGTATCCGTGGGTCTCGCCGCTCCTGCGCCGAGAACTGCTTACCTTGGCCAAAACTCCTTGCACAACTCGCCCTGCAGGAAGAGAAGGGAAGGCCTCGGGGGGGTGGTCGTCTCCAATTTCCGGCTAGAATCTCGATATTCAGTAAATGGCTTATGCTTGTTATTGCGTGCAGATATTCATCTCCGTTACTTGTACAATCGTTTTGCCCAACTTCCACCTCATCAACTCATCCCAAACTCTGTTCTTGCGAAAACGGGGCACCGCAGTATGGTAGAGGCTCGGAGCAGGTCGAATCACGGTTCGGGCCCCAAATTTGACGGTTGCATTGCCGATTTGGGCCCTCGGCTTTTCAAAGAGCCTTCTAGCTTCTCCAGCCTGTTCGCAGGCTTCTGTGACCTTGAATTCCAACAGTTAACTGCGCTCAGGTCTCCGTATCTGAAGTTACTTCTTCCAAGCTATCGTTCACAGCTTTCAAGGGTGTCACATCGGTTCCAATCAATTTAATTTTCGATTGTGCATGTTGTGGTCCTTTGGTTATTGGGCATTGACATCCACCCGTCTGTAATTCGGTCAGCCTAGAAGCCCCATCGATTAAACTTAGTGCTTGTAGTTCTAGAATGCGGATTGTGACTAACTTTGATTTCCATGAGGTGAACTTTTGTGGACGGTGAAACCGCGGTTTTGGAGGGCGATGGTGAACCGTTGGTAGTTGGGTGGGGTGTGCCATGCGCCGTGGACGAGGACGATGGTTGGGGGGCCATGGTTTAGGGTTCGCTTCGAGTTCTTGGTTTGGAGTAAGCTTTTCTCCGCGGTTCCCAGTCAACAATCTGTAATTGAGGGATGAGGAAGTAATGAAAAGTGTGAGGGGTGAGAGAGATCGATAGGTTGAGTGACGTCATTCAGGGACGGTCATTTAACTCCCAGAAGAGCCGCGCCCCGTCCGAAGATAGGGTAAATATCGGGGAAGCCCGCTTCGCTACAGGACTATTAGAACCTCTGGTTCTGGACGAAGAAAACTCCATCACTGCCCTAGACTTACTCAGTGACCGGTATGCTTCGGCATCCGCAGTGTTTGCATTCCACGCAGTCAGATCCCCGAGATTTGGGTGCACGCTTCGCCCTGGCACACTTGTACCTTGAAGCTATGTGCATCAGAGATGCAGCCCAGTCTGCACATGTACCGAGAGGTTTCACAAAATGACCCCAGTCACAATCCAAGTCTGGCGTGCACTCCGCCTTTGTGGGAGGGTCCTAGTTTTCAGGCGTTCAGCACGTCCGGAGGTCGAGGAGGATTCTGGCCTCTGCTTAGAGTTGTTAGCTGTCGTTTGGTCGAGCTTCCGGGGTGTGTTATGAGGGGTACCTCCCATTGTCCCTCCGCGTCGTTTTCTGCTGGTGATCCGTCACAATCAATGTCGCAGTCATCATCGGGGAAGTATGGCCTAAGTTGCTCGCGAGTTGTTCTGTCAAGACGTTCAATCTTGCCACTTCAAGAATCATCATGGCTTGTGTAATCGATGCAAGCGGCTCTCCATACCAATGTGCCGATCTTTCTTCGATACCCCGGGAGGCATCTGTGGACGCGACGACGAATAAGCCCAAAGCCAGCCCTAGATAGGATTTCGAACATACCTATTATCTAAATAAAGACTTGCCCGTCGGTGTTGTTTGTGGGGATACTCCCATCCAGGGAGGCGGAGAGTCCCACATCACTTCAACAGAGTCGCCGTGGTAAAGTGGGAGTGCCCTTAGCGAGGGATATTCGTTAGCGAAAAAACCAGTAAGAGAATATTATCTTACGTACACTTCAACGAACTCCTTATAGGTCATCTCAAGTGTGTTTTCGCGTTCCGCTCGCCCACCTGCAGAATCAGGGCTTCGAGCAGCGTTATGCTTGTCCACAATTCTCGTTTCAACGTGGTGTTGGTCAACAAAGGAATCCCGAGATGATTTTATCGTGCAAATTGATAATCAACTCGGGGGAGGATTGCATGGATGATGGAAAGCAAGATGGAAGAGTAGAAGAGTGGAAGGGTGGAAGGGTGGAAGAGTGGGATGTTTGTCCTTCTTATACCCGCTCCTTCCATAATTCGACATTCACGACTCGTGACTCCCATATTCATTACCAAATACGTGATACATAAAAGTCCTATTCATAATGATAATACTGGTTCCGCCACCACGATTCAACACATAAAGTTGTCCCACTGTGACCCCCGAGAGTCACCGAGGATGAAGTTGAGTGCTCCAGGCAATGAAAAGATCTTTACATGCGGTGGCCTGTACTGGTTTGGCCTGTGCCTGGTCATATATGCCAGCCGGTACCAACGCATGTGTATGTTGGGGTAAGCGTGGGTTTGCAAGCGGCAGTGGCAGCAAGAAAGAAAGGAGAAACATAGCCATCTACACTTTCAATTTATATCATCGAGAACCAAGTTTATTGAACCAAACCCATCAACATAACAGGTAGCCAATGACGTTGAGTCATCAAATGCCCAGTGACTAAAAGACATGAAATCACGGGGATTCGAAATGTGAAGCCTAGCTATGCAAGTGATGTTGAATCACAAACAAAAAACACACCATAAACACTGCCAGCAATGTTCAAGCCTCAAACAGCACCAAAGGCTCAATGCGCTCAGCTCCCCCAAACCGCCGGCCCCGGAGGCGTATAATTCGTAGGAACAGGATAGTAAATATCAATCAAAATACCGGGGTCATCCGGTGAATAAGCCCCTGGGAACGCAACCAGTGGCGCAGGAGTCCCACTCCCGCCTCCCGTAACTGTTACCTGACCACAAGAGAGATAGAACTGCGCACCACCCTCGCTCTCAGCAGTGTGTAAGGCAATATGCTCCACGCGAACTAGGTAGTCACCATTCGGAAGAGCAGCGGGGAGGTCAAATGTGACGTTAGTCGCATCTAATTCAGCTCCGTCAGCAATTTAACCTCATTCTTCGTCTAGACTAGGAATGGTGAGGGCTATACCTTGAGTCGGCCACGTTAATCCGTCCGTGTTGAACGTGGGCCCATCTTCATAGATCTTAAACCATACTTGACCCGAGCCGTCGAAGGCTGCTGCTGTGCTTGGGGCTTGGGCCATATATACGAGCAAAGGACCGGGGTGGGTGATTGCTGTTTCGACGGTGAATCCGATCGTCGAACCGGCGGTGACTCCGAGAGTGCTGGTATTTGCTCCGCTGGTGCCGTCTACATTGCACCGGATGTCGATGGAGGTGACATCGACGACGGGCTGGTTAGTGTAGTAATCTGTCCATTGGCGGACATACTTCCAGTCTGGAGTTGCGGCGTTGTCTTTAATCAAGGCGGGGAAGACATCTAGAACAGACAGATAGTTAGCACATGTATAAGGTGACGGCTATAAGGGAAACTACACATACAGTGAGCATAAGAAGTCACAGCCAAGGAGGCCGCAACCAACAAATTAAGGCCCTTCATATTCTTTTTCTTAGCCTTGCAAAAGCTTACAGAACGAACAAGAATAAACCGATCGCCCAGGCGCCAAGAGATCCTTATATCCCCCGCCCACCCCTGAGCCCTCCTCTTCGTTTCAGACACTAATTCCCCGCAACCGGAACATCCATACTTTTGATTTGAGCGAAAAAAGCTTGTTTAATCTCCTTTAACCGGCGACGGAGCGAGGTCCCGAACGTTTCAGCTGCTGATCATCGTGGGTTATTCCTTGTAGGCATCGGACATTCCTTGGAGCCCGCGACATGATCACCCTATTTCAGTAATTGATGGTCGCTAGCTGCAGGGGAATATCGTTTCCTAGGGCTGATTTGCCAAGCGAAGCGCTGAACTTAGCCTAAATTGGTTCCTTCACGTATTTAGGGAGGAGGAATATAAGGCGAAACATATTGATTATGGTTCCCCGCAAAGGGAAACAGGGGGATGGTATGCCGATATATCCGATGTGTCATAGGCCGTTTCAGGCTCTTTAGGTGAGGCATACCTGCTAGTTCTGGGGAAAAGCTTACCCTCCCTCAGCAAAGCTTAGGGCTTGCCGATCGATCCCCGCACGGTTTTATTCTCGGTTGTAGATAGGTTGGACCACGTTGCATCCTCCTAGGATAGATTAACATTTGGTTTGTGATGTCATCAGCGCACAGAGAGATCAAGGACGACCAGACCAAATACAAGGCCTCTTCCTTAGGACCGGCGCTTGACTATACCCTCCATTATAGCTCCTACTAACGGCCCCGTCTACCCAATGATCCTAGGTACTTCGCCCTCTCCATCATGATTCTAACTAAATCGATACGCCTTCCAATATATCCGGGAATATCCCGCACTAAGATGACTGGTCTAAGAGTATAGTAGGTCTAATAGTCAGGGTGGCAGGGCGCCAGAATCATTACTCACAATATTGATTCCGTAACACGTGAAATCCGAGGAACGCCATAAACGAGATGAGTGTCATTGTCACCACTTACTTGAGGAACTACATCGGTCAAATCGCATCTGCTGGGCGGAAACCATTATAATGGGAAGGTGACCGCAACCCAAGACGAATTCTCCCAACCCGAGACATTTTTTCTTGGGCCCGAGTATCAATGCACAAGACGCTGTCCCGATACAGGGTCTGCGTTGGCCAATCGTACGAGCAGTGCAAACCGCGCTGCATCCCACCCTCACTGCCACAGAGCAGTAACGCTACGGGCGGCCTGACAGCTCGAAAAAATGTGACCGTCATGGTGAACGTGTCAATCAAGGTGAACAGCCTCAATTGCCCGTATGCGCTGCGCCCACAGTCACTAATGATCTTTGCACTGCCAGGCTCTATAATTGGGTCAACCCCGACGCACTCCCCGTCGACTTCCCGGTGATGTGAAAGTTCGCTACTGTATGGGGTCCACGTTAAGCGGTTCATGTTGGATCTGAACACCTTCGACTCGATCTGGTCGATGGGAAGATAGCCGTCGAATCTAAAGAGCCAGGGCTGGACGGACCATGCCGTTCCAACTTATAGGAAGGAGAGGAGATAGTGACCGGAGGCGATTATCAGGAGGCTGATGCCCATAAGAACCCACCCGGCCACTGTCACGGGCAGGTGGGAGTCGTCCAACTGGCCTTTACCTATGACGTGCATGGTCACGCCCGCAATAAACCATAATGGGACTCCACGGAGGAATCTCGATACAACTCGTGCTGGTGTGTTTCGGTGGACAATAGTGACCGGTTTGAACGACCTCCATCGAGTAGCGGCGCCAAGTGCACCGCTTAAAACCACTGAGTCTTCAGGACAGACACCCACAACCTGACACCACGGGTCAATATCCCAGGGCTGGTCCGGTGACTTTGGTTGCAAGCAGATCAGACGCTCAATGAACTAGTCGCTATCGTTGCTCATGGATGTTCGGCAAAATGCTGGGAAGGCGCTATTGCATGGGTCAACCATGGGTCTTCGTCTCAGCAGGCCCATTAACACATAAGCCATATCGCCCTTAAAGAAAAGCTCTTTGCTCTCGGGTGACCTGCTCCCTAAACATTCAAGTGCGGTAGTGACCAGTTCTAACGGGCCCAGTGTGATTGACGACTCAAAGTGGTCAACAAGTTCCCTTGAAGAAGGTGCATCTGCCCATGCCTCTACTGGAAAATTCCGTTTCCGAACCAGCAAAGGGTCCTTATCTGCCTCACCACGATAGTGAATTGCAATTGGATGCGTAGCTGGAGACAAGAGGACCTCTGGGAAGGTCCACATACGATTCCCCCATTGCTGAAGTAATTCTCGCTTTGTGCAAGCGTCATAATCCCTATTTTCCACCGGTGGGGGTGCTTACCAGCCTCAAGGAACAACACAGGATCGATATCCAGCGAGCTCCGTCACCTACAAAAAAGAACATTCCACGGGAGCTCAAGGCTCGTTTACAGCTGCTTCCACTGCATCCGGACAGGACTATTCGGTCGGGAGGGGGAAACATGGGGGAGGATACGTGCCGAGTAGCGCGAGATAGGCCACGAGTCGCCTGCATTTCGGGTTGTTTTTGTGCCGATTTCAGGTCACTACGGGGAGTTTGTTTCCGGGCTTCTCACTGCAGGTGAAGATCGTACGCGAAGGAGGGAAGGTTTAGGGCCTACTACTAGTACCTCATTACGTAGTCTTTTATAAAGTTAGCCCTCTTCTGAGCTCAAGGAATATTGACTTTAGTTGCTGTGATCCTCTTCTACTAAATCCAGAGCAACTATAACACTCTCACGCACCACTCTATCTTCATCGTGAATGAAACGCCTTAGAGTTTCGTCCACCCCGCTTACCTCCCTCATGCTACCTAGCGCATCGGCTGCTTCGTGTCGAACGATGCTGTCTTCGTCGGTGTTATTCAGAGCGATGGTCAGGGCGTTGATAGAAGCCGGATGTGAGAGTTGCCCTAAGACAAACGCAATTTCGTGGCGGAAGAGAACGGAAGAGTCCGCAAAGCCCCTTGTGAGGGAGAGAACCGCTGGCACCGCAGTAGGAAGGTCTGATGGAGAGGCGAGATTTCGTAGGGTAAACATAGCCCTATACCGCTGGAAAAGCGGTGCCTCTTTATCGATTAATGCCTTCTCAAGATCATGTATCGTTTGCGTTGACCTGGGGAAGGGCGGTGCGGGGTCTACGGAATCGAAGTCGCTATGCAAGGTTAGCCTCCCAGCCTAGTATGTGATCGATTGGGGTCTTTGAAGAATAGGGTGAGAAAAAGGAAAACTCAATGTGATATCGTATGTCATACCTCTGGTGCAAATTCTCCTTCTTCCCGGCTTCCGAATTGACCCACCCGATGCGATCGATGGCGATCTTGCAAGTCTCCTTAATGACAACGTTCTCTCCATTACTATCCCGAAATTCTTTCAAAATGTCCAGGTTATTCGTGTCACCCAGAGCGCCCAATGCCTCGGCCGCTTCGTGCCGGCATATGATGTCCTCTTTGAGATCGGCGAGTAGTCTCCTCAGCGGCTCGCACGCGACCAAATTACCTGACTGGCCCAGGCAGTAGACGAGCTCGTGTTTAAGTAGTGCAGAGGGAGAAGACAATGCCGCAGCGATGGCATCGATGGCAGCCAACGAGTTATCGCCAGTCTCGTGTTGAGTGAAGTGATTGAGCGAGGACAGAGCGCGGAACCGCAAAGATAGTGGGGTCGACTCCGATATTAGGGACTCACGCAGCGTTTGGATTGTCAGAGTGGTTGTTGGAATGTTCTGTTTGTCCACGTTGGTAACAGCAGTCGTCATATTTAGAATAAATACCGTAGATGATAGGGGGAATGACAATGTATGAGAGTCTTCTTTTCCTCCAAAAAAAACAATTATATAGCCTGGTGTCAACCACCCAATGAAGCACGCTTTAGAATGAAAGTATGGTTAAAGCCTATCCATGTGCAAAGGGTTCATGCTACAGAAATCCGAGTCGACAGAGCTGACGCCAGTGTGTTCGTTCATTCGGGGCAAACCAATGCCAGAACCCTCCCGTAGGCTATCTACATATAAATGAGTTCTCAGTGGGGCAGGAGGTGATGAACAGGCTGGTTTGGTATTCTCAGCGCTTAATTGTACTTTTCTGCGCAGCGGTCAAGTCGAGGTTCAAAACTTCGAATTGATTGGATCGATTGGGAACGTCTCCAGTCATTGTCGCCCATTGATAAGGAAAAGAACTTGTGAGGCTGGGAGAACTCAGGAGCGGGGGCGCACGGATACGAACTCAACCAGCGGGGCTGGGGCCATTGAGCGACGACGGCGTCACGCCTGCATAACACCAGTTGCCCCAAAATCGATACATCGGATATCATTTTGCAGCGAGAAATATATATTCCACGGCAGCAGCATATTGAACCAGCTTCCAAGATCATATTTTTTATCGCGACTCATTATGCCTCTCACCCTTTCACTCGCAAAGGAATCCGATGTGGAACGCATCGCCGACATCCACATGGCCTCATTCGGCACGAACCTGATGCTCCGGGCGCAATTCCCAACCCCCGCTAGTTGTGCCGCCTTACACCTGTCCCTGATGGATAAAGCGAGGTCAGAAATCCGGGATCCGCAGTGGGAAGTCCTAGTTGTTCACGACCAAGATGCTGGGAAGATCATCAGCTTTGCGAAATGGAAGCGCCCTCTTTTTGACGAGGATTATGTGGAGGTGCCGTGGACATGGCCTGAAGGTTCCCGGATGGATATATTAGATGAGTGGACGAGGAAAGTGGAAGATGTGGCTGGGAGGGTGATTGGGGATACACCGTGTTATTGTATGTTTTTCTTCCAGAGTTCGAAGAGGGTGTTTGGGGATGGATGCTGACTTGTTGGCAGGCTTGAGTTTTATTGGGACGGATCCGAAGTATGAGCGGCGCGGGGCGGCGACGATGCTTGTACAGTGGGGGTTGGAACGCAGTGTTAGGGAGAATGTTCCGGTACAGCTGGAGAGCACAATGGTTGCTTGCCCGTTGTATGAGAAGTTGGGGTTTAAGGCTAAAGAGGATATTCGCATGCTACTGGAAGGTGTTGGAGATGATGGGGAGGACGTTCTATATGAGGAAATGTCTCTAGTTTTCAGTCCTGGGACTTGAAAGCCATATTTGCTACATCTACCAAGGATACTCGGTCGCATCTATTATTTAAAAGGTAATGTTTAACAGGGGGCACTATCATGAGATACATGGAATTCATGAGGCAGATTCTTGTGGAAAGAGCGTCCCCTCAGCGATTGCATTGTTGCCAGGCTCAGTTGGATGGTGCAAGGGGGCTTTTTCTATTGAAGTCATACTGGGGCAGTAGGCCTTCAAGCAATCGATCCTGCTGTTTATAAAACCTCGAGGGGAGAAATAGTTGCAAATAAATAACCACCATCCTCAACACGTTCAAAGTCGGATTGAGGCTTCACCTTTGGGCGGAAGCAAAAATGAGGCTTGCCCAGGATCCCAAGTTTTTCGTCAATTTCTCATGGGCTAATTATTAGTATCTTTGCTTTTTAAATTGTTCTTGATTTAGTCAATTCCTCGGTTGGTCGAGAGGGAACAATGTTCATTATTCTTCAAACGCTGGTTTGTCCAAACCAATCACGCCAGTTAGCGCCGCCAATCTCGATGCATCTCCTCCAATTAGTTGTAGCATCACACCACCATCACGGCACGGCTCGACAGGAAGACATGGGAGTAGCGCCCACTCTTTGCTAGCGTGTTTTACGCGCTGTGATTCCCACTCCTCTTCGCATAACCACTGGCTATGGACGGTTTACATGCAGCACGGGCAGGGTTCAGCTTTCCAACCACACTCCTGAAGCCAAAGAGAAAGGCACTCGAGGACGAGTGTGGGGGCTATTCGGCTGCACGCATACCCTCCAGAAAGCCAGAGGGGAGGCTTGGAGTGAGGGGGATTTCACCTTGCTCGCTGGTGCGACAACCCCGACCCGCGCCTGACCTTCGCGCCTACCAGGTTTTGGCTGTCCATCTTGATTGACATTTCTCCCTCGTAAACATCATCCTAATCTTTTCGTTATATGGAACGTCAACAAAACGGCATCTGGGCTTCCACCCGTCTTTATCATGCACCATAACTTTCAAGTCCCACCGATGATATACATTCGCGAACCTTCCAGTTGATCTGTTTGAAAGGGGAGGATGGACCCAGTGACCGCAATCGGATTGCTTGCTTCGGTAGCCACTCTTCTAAGAGTCAGCAAAGGCGCGCTTGATTTAATCAAAAGGTATAAACATGCCCAAAAGGATCTCCCCGAACTCGTTCACGACCTTGAAGTCTTCGAGGAGGCCTTGAAAGGATTTGAACGCGTCCTACGCAGTCGCCAAACAAGACACAATATCTCCGCGCATACGCTCCGAACCGCTATTGATAATGGATCGGCAATTATTAAAGAGCTGGAGGGACGTCTAACGCACGTCTACAAGGTTGACAACTCGGGCCTTCGTCGGCTCAGATTCGTCCAGTATAAGTCGCATTTCGAGGCACTTGGAGAGCGGATTAAGGGTCAATGTGCGCAGTTGCATAGCTTCGTGTCAATAGCGCATATGTTCGTAGCACCCCCCTTTTCCCAAATAGGTCGGATATTAAACTCTTACAGGGAGACATTCATTGCCGTGTGTAACCAGCACCCACAGCTCCTGGAAGCATGTTCAACAGTTGCAGAGGAAATGGCGGATGGATCGCAATTGCCCAAGAATACAGAAAAATCAAAATTCCTAGAGCTACCAGTGATCACAAGAACCCCATCGTCGAGCGCGTCCTCTAGAACAGCAACGTCCCTCGGATCGTCATTATCGTCTCCACAAAGCTCGGTATTTTCCAGAAAGTCTTCCATCGCCTCTTCTGTCTCGTCTGGTGATGCTCCATCAATAAAGGTGCCTTCATCCAGCCATAACGGCCAGCAAGGAAGCGAGACGCCCACCCCACCGAGCGTTTCAACTAACTCACTCATCATTCGTCGTGCATGCCGACATGATTGTTATTGCATATGTCACGATGAAGCCACTACCTCCACTCAATCCAACAGGGGATTTACACGCATCAAGACGCAAATATTTCGAGATAACAGCAAATCCAAGGTTGAGTGCACAGATCCAAGCTGTGCAACCGCGACCTCACAAAATAAGCCCATCCCAATTTCCTTCTTGAAAAGAGCCATGTCGCAAATGATGTCGACAAGTAGCATCAAGGTTAGGTATCGACTCAATACGTATCGCATGGTGCCGGAGGGGTCTGCTGCTATGCGATACGTCAAACAGGGGAACCTCGACAAGCTGAAATTAGCGATTCAGTCCGGGGAGGCAACGCCTTGGGACACGGCACCGGATGGGTGGTCTTTGTTACACGTATTTCCTCCTCCCACTCGTATTATTAGAATGAGTGTTCTGACTTCTGTAGACTGCTGCGTACGCGAGACAGCTACCAACCGTGCAATATCTCGTTGACCTGGGTGCGGAGACTGAAGCATCGGACCTTGGAACACGGTATGATACTCTAATACATCCACTGTCCCTCCAGACCTAACGATGTTCACAGAAAACCAGTCGACTTAGCTTTTCTTAAATCTCTCGGAGCGGATGCCACCCAGACAGAAAGCGACATCGTCCAAGTCTTCTCCAAACAAGATGACTACATTGACGATTACGAATTCACTCCGATCCACATCGCGGTCCTGAATCTCTACGATTCCTCCGACTCCGAACGCCCCACCCTCGAACAACTTATTGAGTTCGTCGACCACGCCAACAACGCCCCCTCGGGTACACATTGGTCGCACTGGCGAATAAAATACCAGAAACGATCCCCTCTATATGGCTCCATCATCGAGCAATTCCGGGCCTCAGCCGCCCAGAACGCCGACACAGGCAAAGTCATCCATAACCTGGTCGACCAGAAAGACCACAAATTCCACTGGACGCCATTACACTGGGCCAGCGCTACAAACCAGGCGGATAAGATGAAAATTCTGGTGGGCACGGGCGCGGATCCATTCATCCAGTCGAATTTGAACGCGAATATTATCCATGCGGCGGTGGAGTCGAACGCGCTGGCGAGTCTGGGCTACGCCCTCGAGATAAGCAAACGGTATCCCGAGCGGTTGGATATTAATCAGGCCAATGTGTGGGGGGAGTCCCCCCTTATGATGGCGGCGCAGGGGTGTTTGGTGGGCTGTGTGAAGCGGCTTCTGGAGGCTGGGGCGGATCCGAATGTCAGGCAGGAGAATGGGCAGGTTCCACTGCATTATGCTGGGCTTTCGGATTGTGGGGAGAGGAGGTGCGAGACGGTGGCGCTGCTGTGCGACTCGAAGAATGGAGTTCCGATCGAGGTTAACGTGCAAGATGAGGATGGCAGGCCGCCTATGTTCGACTTCTTGGATGATGTGGAGTGCTTGGAGTGTTTGGTTCGACATGGGGCCAGGCTGGATTTGGTGGATAATTCGGGGAATAGCCTGGTTCACCATGTTTGTATACAGGGAGAAAGTGATTCCCTCGAAAGGCTGTTGGAGCTTCTAGGCGATTCGGAGTTCATTGTGAGGGGCAAGAATCACGATGGGAATACGCCACTCATTGAAGCACTTCGTCATGGGAATATTGACTGTGCGTTCACCCTGATGAAGCTCGATGACGTCGGATGCATTGTCGGTCAGGACGAATGGGCGGCAGTCCACTACGCGGCGAAGCTGGGTGATCCCGTCCTTCTAAAAACCGTCCTGAGGCATCCCAGTTTCATACGGGGAATGAAGACAAGCGATGGCAAGACGGCTCGCGTGGTGGCCATGGAGGCTGGCCACTGGCGGGGGGAAGTCAAGGACCTTTTGAACCGGTACAACGCTGTAATATGATGGACAGATCAACATGTACGCTACCTGAGCGATGTATGCTATAAATATATACCCCAACGTGTGACAAATCATGAAACCACCGGAGATGCTCTCCACGATGCCAGCACCCCTTGCAGATCGAACACGATTCCAGCGGTGTACAACAGGACTATCCCATTCCCCCACCTCAAGATTCAGATGGACCAGGAATATTTTCCAATATACACAAGCTCTCTCATCTAGAAGCGCCAAAATGGTTCCTCCCTCCATCCACGAGAATATGCTCCTTTTCCTCGTTCGAATCGTTCACATCCTTCATCTATTCGCCATCCACATCTCCTCCCTCCTCCCATCCCCTCATCCTTTACCACGAGCACAACGACTGCAAATCGACCAAACCGAAGACAATACCCCCCTCCTCCTTCCCCCTCAGCCACAAGAACCCCTCAAACCCGACCCCCAACATGAACCCCCACACCAAACCCTTGAAAAACCCGACCCCCTCACCCCCTCCCACCGCAACACCATAATCGCCCTCGCCCTCCAAGTCCACGCCACCCACCAAATCGAAGACTCCCTCACCCACCGCAACCGCATCCTACAAATCCTGCTCACGCAACGAACCGCCCAAATCGAAGAACGGGACCAACATATCTCCGACCTCCAGGAGAAGCTCATCCAGACGGCGGAATGTATTTCTACCGTCCTGGGGGCGAATAGCCGGCTGGTGGAGTGTCTTGAGGAGACGAATAAGCGGGCTGCGACGGCGGAGCAGGGGAGGAGGGAGTGGAGGAGGAAGGCGCAGACGGCGTTTTTGGCGTTGGAGGATAGGGAGAGGAGGGAGGGGGGGAGGGAGAGGGTTCATAGGGAGGAGAGGGAACGGGAGGGGCAGGGGGCGAGGTTGAGGGGGTTTACTCGGAGGGAGAGGAAGGTTTAACAGCGCATTATGACGGTATTGGAGGAGGGGTTGATGACTTATGAGTTTATGAGATATGTTCATTTTATGACAAAGATTTGATATTTGAAAGTTAGACATGATGAATGATAGGAAAGTATGACCCGAATACGAACGAATCGAATTTTGTAAAGTGCGATACTAGATAAAACTAAAACCCCAAACAACCATAAAACACCCAAGAACTAACGAGAGGCACAATTTGTTATATACAATACCCCAAACACCTATCCATCCCCAACCTCTTCCTCCAGATCAGCAACCAATAGCAACAAAGCCAGCCAATCCCACCATCCCCCACTCACAGCTCAACAAAACTGCTCTTCTAAATCATCACAATCACGTTAGCCTCCTATCTAATCCCCCAGAATCTACCAGGGTAACAATAACTTACGGCATAAACCAAAAGCATCGGTCTGGCAGGTCTGCAGGCCCGGAGCCTGGGCCGGCGGCTGGCACGTGACCACATTGGTGAACGAGTAGCAGGCATTAAAGCTCTCGTAGTCTTTGCATTTGTTTCCGTTCTTGATATCCTCGATCAGGGCGGTTATCATCTGATCGATTAGGTCTTGGTTGGCGCCGACACCGACGCCGAGTTGAGGGGTAGGGGCCGCGAGGGTGGCGGTTGCGCTGAGGGCGAGGGTGGCGAGGATGGAGGTGAAGAATTTCATTTTGAGGGTGGGAATAGGGTGGGTTTTGTTTGGAGATATGTTAAGATTGAGAAGGAGAGATGGAGAGAGTTTTCTTGGAGAGTCCTAGAGAAGTAGAGAAGATGATTCTGTTGCTAACGCTGGAATGAAGACTGAGATAGTACAGGAAAGGAAGGGGTATTTATACCTTTCCTCCCTACTACTATGAGGTATCTCGTCCGACTCGTATAATACCTGGATATCTACTACAGCTTTCCTCGTCTAGTCCGCATCGTACGTTCTATTTCTTAATTCTGTCCCATTTGGCCCCAATCCCGACACTAAACACCACCATATCTCTATACATCGACGTTGGTGAAGTGAAGCTATCACAGCTGGGGGCGGAATTAGCTACCTTGGCATAATGATTGGATACCCTCTCAGCAGCCCCCATCCTTATATTAATCTCAACGCTACCAACAACTCTAACTCTATCGCTATTGGCCCACAGTGCTGTGGTTGGATGGCTGTGTGTGGAAAAGGACTCCTGGACCATGTTCCGGACATGAACATAGCTAGAAGCCAAGCTCGACACCTTCTTTAATGGTATCTGGGGGAACAAGTGCGTTGTCCCTTTTTGGTTAATAGTGTGGTTATTATTAGATGGGCCAGGCAACGGTCACGACGCCACAGGGGTGCTTAATATATGGCGTGGATGGGCAGGGGTTTCTTTCCGAGGTTCATGGGAGGCAGATTTTGCCGATGGGGAACTTCATGCTTAAAGGTCCGTTAATGAGGTATAGATTTATGGAATATCCTCGGTTTATGTCACCTACTATAGATTGGCTATTTTAGCCCTAAGGATTGTCGATAACTACCTACGACTATGCATATTTCCAAGTCTTGTCCCCCAATAAGCAGAGTTACTTATATCTATAACACTTATTCCCTTCTTTACCCACAGAGCAGAATATTGAAAATTCCAGAAACATATAATAAGATTCAAATATGAAGAATTCGAATTTTGTAGAGAATCAATCACCTTTCTCAGTTTCTATATACAAGATCCCTATACGCCCGCATTTCCCCAGATAGGGATGATGCGAAGCTACCTGCTGTGATTCTAGGATGTAGAGGAAGAGAACGGAGTCGGCCGTCGGCAGCTCCGGATTTGGATATTCGAGCAACGCGATTTGGCATGCTCGATATGGCCCCCATATTGAAGAGGAGACTCGAAATCACCAACAGTCTGGGCTCTATCACCATTGGCGCTTGGCTGCCTGTCAACGGGATTCATCATTCCTCTCCCTACCAGAAGGATTCTTCTTCCGGACCCCGACTAGATCCTGCCACTGGGAAACAAGGTACACTGTGTCTCAGCCATGGACTCAGGGGAATCCACTCGGCCCGTCAGTAATACCCTTATTGTTGGTATGGTTATTATTAAGCAGAGCCAACCAAGAGTGGCATCTGCGCCACCATTCCGCTCAATATCGACCAATCGGCTAGGCAGGGGTTCTCTCTCTTTAGTTAACTACCAGCCAGCAAAATGATCATGATACACTGGATCCTAGCTGGGGAGCTGTTAAAGACCTGTGGTGGTGGCAGTGAACCATGGAGATCGGGACCACCAATAGCGCCTCTCGAGCTATCCAACAATTCCAGCTCCGATACGAGACCCTGCCGTCAGTCAAGCCCAGGCAGGGCGTTGAGCTCGGTTGGAACGTCGCAGCGGAGGGCAGAGGGCCCTAAACGAATGGACTAACCTCTTTCTGGAAGTATTCGACGAATCCCCGGACATGGCCTGGTTTTAACCACAGCTCCTTTCATGACAGAGGTATTTTATTGCGGTGGGTCTTGGATTTTTCGCTCCTAATTGATGAATAATAAGGTGGAAACAAGGGAAAGATTTGTGCCGCTCGAAATTCAGGGTCTAGCTCCACAAAATTGGCTTTTATATGGGGAAACCCGTTCCTGACACTCTTTGCTTTCATTTGTTGAATTGTTTTCAATTGCTCCTCCTCTTCGGTGGGGATTGAAAAAGCTGATGGTGCCTGATTTGGCCTGGGGCTTTACCCCTCCCCTGAGCGGCTACTACTGCCCTGTGATTGGTGAGTGCAAAAAGCGATGAGGCTGGGTCTCAAGCTCAGCCTCATCTCCCCCATCATTTTGCTTTCTCACTCCCCGGTCCATGATCCCGCAGACTGTACATGTGTCCCTGATATGGACTATTCGGTAAAATGCGTCCCGACGACCGGTCCGATTTCGCGATTGCGATCATCTGCGCCCTCACCCTGGAGGCTGACGCGGTTGAAGGCTTGTTTGACGAAACCTACGACCGATTCGGCAAGCACTATAGTAAACAAACGGGTGATGCGAATTCATACATCAACGGCAGGGTTGGCAAACATAATGTCGTCCTTTGCTACATGCCAGGGATGGGAATAAAAAGTGCAGCAAGTGTGGCCGCAACCCTGAAAATCAGTTACAATAACATTCAGCTGGCTCTAGTTGTTGGTATCTGTGGAGGCGCTCCATCGTCAAATGGTCAGGAGATATTCCTAGGCGATGTCGTGATTAGTGACGCTGTTATTGAGTATGATTTTGGCAGGCGCTACCCTGGTGGTTTCCAACGGAAAACCGGGGTCAAGGACACGCTTCGTAGGCCAGATCAACTCATTCGGGGTCTTCTAAATGCCCTAAGGGGTGAAAAGGCCCGTGTTGAGTTTCAGAGTCAAACACTCGAGTATCTGAATGCTCTTCAGAAAACATGTTCCACAATTGGCACAACCCCCTTCCGGAGACGAGTACGTTGACTTTTCCAGTTCGCCACTCGAAATATATATCGGGCCACACAGAAATAGCAGGGAAGAAAAAGAAAAATACAAAGGCCTAGGCCTCCAAAGCTTATCCCAAATATGATGTACCCTACGTTGATTCGCTATCAATATCCTTAACCATCAACCCCAAAACATATCTATACCCCCCTCTATACTCTAACATGGTCTCCTAACGAAATGAGTAGTATAACCAAACTCTTTTGAGATCTAACTTATATTTTAATCCTAAGTAAGAACACAAATCCAAAGCCAGTCTCTTATCATCTGACTCGAAACGATTGGCATACCTCGTCACAAATGTTTCACTTCCCCTCCATCCCCCTCCCCCTTGCGCAGGGGCGAATAGCGGTGTAGCTTCACACCATTATTCTAGAAAGTCGAAGCCTCTTATATACCTTATCCCTCATCCACACGCGTTCTTTGCCTACTATCTATTCGACAGACTCTCTGTGTGGACCAGCCACATACCCAACATGCAACCACCGACGCAAGAAAGCCTCCTCATCCACGAGAACACCAAGCTCCGCGAAATGGTCCTCAGCTACGATGACCTCGTCTACCGAATCTTAGATCAGGTCGAACACCGCCCAGAAAGCTACTGGAAGCGGATCCTGGGGTTGAAGACAAAAATCCAGCTTCTGGAACCGGAGAAAGCCGGTGCATGGTCCCACCAAGTCATACCAGATGAGTCGGAGCGAAGGATTATGGAGCTGGAAGACCAGTTACGTGAACGTGATCAACAGATGGAGGTCTTCAAGAGCCAGATGGAAACGAGAGGGGATCTTGCTACTCGTACCAGCGGAGATCCACAAGAATATAACTCTGAGAGAGAGAACGCTTCTCTCCCACAACATGATGCCATAATACAAACCTTTGAAACAAAACTCAAAGATAAAGACGCTGCAATCCGCAAACTTGGGGAAAGTCTTAGTACGAATTGCCGGCTTGTTTTGAAACTACGAGCCGAGAATGAGAAGCGGATGGACGATCTCGAGGCCGTCCGGGGGAGGGTTGGTGAGAGTGAAGCCTCTCTGGCTAGAATGCGAGGGGAATACCGGGAGCTGGAGGTGGACTTTGATGATTTAGCTGCCGATTTCGAGAAGTTGGCTGAGCAGGCGCAGCATACGGAGGTTCACCGGGTTAGGAGGGGGAAGAAGACAACGGGCAAAAAGTATTTTTTGAGGTATTTGCGGCGTTGATCGATAAACTACAAACTAAATTGATGTGGAATGAGTTAAGAGCTATGATATACATTGGACACATCAATTCAAGACACGTAAGAGATAAACTACCCCCAAATGACAAACTTTGCAGGCCCATACGACTTTCCCACGCCTACTGTCCTCTCCAGCCCCAACTCTCGATCCAATCCTACCACATTCCCCGGATATAACCTCCCCAGCACCGCCAGAGCCACGATCCTCTCCTGGACTGGAATAACATGCACTCCCCCTTCACCCTCCTTTTCCACCACAAGCCCCTTCCCCTTGTTCAAGATATCAGACGCTGAGTGCATAACCAACGGCCCAACCTCCTCAATCTCGCCTGAGCCGTCGCCATCCGGTTGGGCTTGGTACGCATACCGGAATCCGCGAGCAATCTGACCCACATCCACCTCACAAGCCTCGTTATCATCAAATGTTAATTTCAATTTCAACTCCCCAGTCTTATCCGCCGGCGCATAGTTCTGAACGATGAGAGCCTTCCCAATAACCTTCCCCTGCTCTTTCTCTCCACCAGAAAAGGGGAAAGCCATAGAACTTGGTGAGGATAGGCCAGACCCTACCTCCACCCTCGGCGCCCCAAAATAATTCCCAAACTCATACTGGAACACCATCTCTTTCCCTCTCTCTTCCACCCTCGCAGGCAAATACTGCAGCAGATGCAACGGTTTCCCCCCACCAAACACCGCCGGAATAACCACCCCATGCTCATACTGGAACCCGTACCCTTCTACTAGTACCCGCTCAAGGTGCGGGATGAGTAAAGCGCGGGCTAACCGTACAACCGACGATTGGGTGACGTGTTTCGTGAACAGCGCCGTGAGGAACTTCTCGCGCGCAGATTCCATAAACCTCATTCCCCTCACATTTTCCCCAGGGATGGGGATCGGAATATCCTGATAATTCTGGAACGGAAGCAAAGAGTCCCGGAGCAGAATCATCTGGTGCATGTATTCGTTGAAGAGTTGCATGAGGGGTGGTTTGCTGCGGGGGCCGAACATTAGGTCCACGTTGACGGGGAGGAGGAGGTGGCCTTCACACGGTGAGCGGAGAGACAGGTCCACATGGTTACTGGAACTGGAACTGGGCGAAGTGGTGGATTCGTGGGCCCATTTTAGGAGGTGGGTGGTGATGCGGTGGGCTTGGGTGGATATTTCGAGACGGCTGGGATCTTGGATGCTGGAGGGTAGGGAGAGGGAGGATTCGCGGGTGTCGGTGGCGAGGTTTGCGGCGATGTTGTCGAGGAGGAGGGTGCGGGCGGGTTTGGATGGGTCGGGGTCGGGGCCGAGATGGTGGAGGACGGTGTTGAGGAGGGGGGAGAAAGCGTGGACCAGCTGCTTGGGGGTGTAGATGCCGGCTGGGATGGTCCACTGGGAGCTGGATCGGATGGATAGGGTTGGAGGGGTGGGAGGGGGAGGGATGGATTTGCCGATGAGGAGGCTGCCGAGTCTGTAGTGCGCCATTGTAATTTGCGGAGCGTAGCGGAGCAAATTTATAACGGTATACTAAATGTACAATATAGCTTCTTTTCTCGGATGAGGTTCTACAAAGATAAATGGGATCGGTTCTATATATACAGTTTAGAGATATACTGCTTAGAAATGTTAAATGGCTCTTAATAATGCATGTCTACATCGATCCGATGCTTACCCAAATAAGTGGCGATGAAGCTATTCGGAGCAAATTGGACATCCAGCGATCTCCGAGCCCTACTTACCATCTGCTTACTCATCCACCATCCTTCTCCGAACATCTATCCGAACTGTACCCTCTCTCATCGAAAAAATAATACATTTACTCATTCTATCTTCTATACCCAAATAAATATCTAAAATCGATCTAAGAATACAACTTGATAACATTCCCCTCCCCTGGAAAACTCTGCGTATTCCGCGCATTATACCCCACCACCCTCTTCACAGCATTATACCCCCTCACATCTACCGGCACCGGCACAGCAGAAACAAACCACTCCAGGCCCTCCGTGCACGGCGGCGTCGTCAACGACCCCTGGTAATTATACACCGGCAGATGAGCGATATGTTCCTCCAGGAACCAGAAATCTAGCGGTGGTGTGGTGGTGATATCGCCCTTGTGAGGGATGGAATGCACAGAGTCGAAGATGGGGCGGAAGACGGGTGACGAGTAGCTGATTTCGGAGAGTTGGAATACGAATCCCACGACGGCGGTTTTTCCGGCTATTGTCTTGGTTAATATGCATCAGGGAGGGGAAGGGGAGAAAGGAAGGGAAGAGAGGGAAGTACCAGGATCCTGAAAAACGAAATGCACCTCGAGAGGGAAATACTCCCCGTTGATCCGGTGTTCGCTAGGGGTATGGAAATGGAACTGGGCGAGAGTATAGGTATGGTTCTTTGCGATGAGGGTGCCCGCGCTCAACCCGACTTCGAGGCCAGTTCCCAGATTCTCGAACGGGGTTCCATTGGTTGAAGGGATGGAGAAGTGCAGGGAGCCCGGCTGGATATGCGAGATCGAGTCGGAGAGGATGTCGATAGGCGACTGGTGGTCTCCGGTGGCGCAGAGGGTGTTTTCCGCGTCGAGGTTGTGCCAGTTGAGGGGTCCTTGGGCGGCCGAGTAGTCGAATTCGGTACCTCCGGAGCGACGGATGCAGGAGGCCAGAGTGGCGGGGAGGAAAGCCAAAGTGAGGAGCTTCATTTTATACAAGACATAAAAGATATACAAGAAGTACTCTTAAGGAAAACTAGGAACTAGCAACTCAGCAGGACTGGAGGTAGGCTCGCTTTATAGCCAACGCTGTTAACGTTAACCGACCCCGTAACCGTTTCATCTTCGTCATGATGGAGATGGGAGGGTCTAATTGCGCAGGCCAAGGTCTTGGGGTCTCTTGGAGGTTCTCTTGGGGGTTATATCTGGGGCTGTGGAGAGCGAGACTGAGGAATCAGGGTATCTACGTGGGGTTATTATACTCAATTTACTCAAATCTAGACTCGAATATATAATGTGCGGATCAGTGGATCATAATGGTATGATGCAGGATAGTTTTGGCTATATAAACAGGCACCCCTGCACAGTCCTAGATAAGATTCATAAGAATGCCAAAGTTTCAAGGAACCCGGTTGGAGACCGTTGGAGACCCTGGCGGAGAATAAACGACCTGACTTGCAGACGTCAAAGCGGCCAAGACGTCAACGGTGGTTCAAGGCGTGGCAAAGTGGATCAACCCGGCAGAGAAATCAGGATTGACATTTGGCATTCCACAATGCCAGAGTTAAGCCAGTTGCTCGGGTTTACATTTTCCCTTCCGCTTTCGCTATTTTTCTTCTCAGAGTCCACTAACTCAAAGGATGAAAGGACAAGTCACACCAGGGAAGGAGTGACGGAAAGATCCGATCCGAGATATCGGGCATCAACACGGAACAAATCCCGGGCGAATCGGGAAAATGCATAACCAAGAGAAAGGATGAATAACCGCTAGGCTAGTTGCCTTATGCCGAGCCTTGGATCCCTGGATAACTGGATAATACCGGCTGGATAATTGTGAGGGCAAAGCTTGACTGCATAACCCGGATAACCACTGCATAACCTCCAAATAGCGGCATCTGATTGGCCCAAAAGCGGATTAATGGGATCCTTAATTTCATCTCCGCGTGCAGCTCCGTGGCCATCTCCGATGATATCTTCATTATTCTGGTGACCTTATGTTGGGGTCAAGAAAATATTTATTTCTTCCGGGGGGAAATCTCAGATCTCAGCCAGCTCTCCGATCTCTTCACTCGGGTCAAGACAACACCAGCGACCGAGATCGAGGGCGGAAATTGAGATCGAGATCGAGAGATGGAGAAAGACCTCGAGCATGCCGAAACCCCAGTGGAGAGTCGAGTCGAGCCAGACACCGACAAAGTGGACTGGGATGGCCCCGACGATCCAGCCAACCCGATGAACTGGCCGCAGTACAAGAAGATGCGGCAGCTGATTCTGATGGCCATGAATACCTTCATCACGTACTTCCCCCCCTTTCTTTTTTTCTTTCCTTTTAATAAATATGAATGCTAATAAAGTAGACCTTTGGCATCATCGATGTTCGCCCCCGGGATCGGCGACGTAATGCGCGACTTCCACTCCGCCGACGCCATGCTCGCATCCTTCGTCGTGTCAGTCTTCGTACTGGGCTACGTCGTCGGCCCGTTCATCATCGCCCCGCTGGCCGAGTTGTACGGTCGCGTCCCGCTGTACCACGCGTGTAACATTCTTTTCCTGATTTTCACGATCGCCTGCGCCGTTGCCCAAAGCTTGCCGCAGCTTATTGTCTTTCGGCTGCTGGCCGGCGTGGCGGGCGTGTGTCCGCTGACGATCGGCTCGGGCAGTATCGCCGATATGATCCCGCAGGAGCGCCGGGCGGGAATCATGGCGATCTGGGCAATGGGCCCGATCCTGGGGCCGATCGTAGGGCCGGTCGCTGGGGGGTTCCTGGCGGAGGCGGAGGGGTGGCGCTGGGTGTTTTGGGTTATTGCCATTGCCGTACTCCCCCTCTTTCTTTCTTTCTTTCTTTCTTTCTTTCCCCCGTTCCCTTATAGAGGATGAAGGATGCTAATGTGGCGACAGACTGGAGTGGTAAGCATCGCCTGCGCCTTCTGCTACCGCGAATCCTACGCCCCCGTCCTGTTATCCCGCAAAGCCGCCGCCCTGCGCAAATCCACCAACAACCCCAAACTGCGCTCGATCTACGACACCGGCGTCTCCCCGCGTCAACTCTTCATCGACGCCTTCACCCGCCCGGGCAAACTCCTCTTCCTCTCGCCCATCGTCTTCCTCTTCTCCCTCTTCGCCGCCATCTCGTATGGGTATTTGTATCTCATGTTCACCACCCTCACCACAATCTTCGAAACCCAATACGGCTTCTCCGCCTCCTTAGCAGGACTCGCCTACCTCGGGTTCGGCGTCGGCTGCCTCCTCGGCCTGGTGGTCAGTGGCATCGTCGCAAACCGCATCGCCGTCGCCCACACCGCTCGGGGCATGTTCTCGCCCGAGTCCCGCCTCCCGCCCATGCTCTTCGGGTGCTGGTTTATTCCCGTGGGGTTGTTCTGGTACGGCTGGGCGGCGGAGAAGCAGGCGCATTGGATTGTGCCGATTATAGGCACGGGGGTGTTTGCGGTCGGGCTCATGACGGTGTTCATGGCGGCGAATACGTACCTGGTGGACTCGTATTTGATGTATGCGGCGTCCGTCACGGCAGCGAACACGGCGTTGAGGTCGTTGGCGGGCGCGGTGCTGCCGTTGGCGGGGCCGAGTATGTATGAGGCGCTGGGGCTGGGATGGGGGAACTCCCTCCTGGCGTTTGTTGCGCTGGCGATGTGTGGGTGTCCGGTGTTGTTTTGGCGGTATGGGAGGGTGATTCGGACGCACCCGAGGTTTCAAATCAGGCTGTAACTATATTAGACTTTGTTAGCGTCGTTTGTTTGCTCGACCGTTGTGGCTTCTGTCTGCGGCGGGGTTGGAATTCATTGGCTGGTGGTGGTGGCATTAATCGGTGATCTGCATGCTGTCACTCTTGTGCAGGAAGTAGTGTTAGTGTTAGTGGTAGGCTGTCACTGCTAAGACCGAGTTCCGAGCTGCCGTGCGGGGTTCTCCTTTTGCTTGCTTACTTCTTTCTTTCCTTTGTTTTCTTTCTTTCTTTCTTTCTTTTCTTTATCTTGATCGAATTCATTGTGTCTATGGTCTTATTGTGGTCAAAATGATCTTCGAACCGGAAGAGCGCGTCCCCCTTCCCTCCTGCGATGTCATTTCGTACATCTTCGACCACTCCTATGACCTCGACAAGCCGGTATTCCCTCCTCTTATCTTCGAATTCTTGCAATGCAGAAATTAATAAAATAGATATACGTCGATGTCGCCAATCCCTCCCGCTCCATCTCCGCCCGTCAAGCCCGCCAGATCGTGCGCCAGTTGATCGCCGGTCTGCGCGCCTGGGGAGTTCAGCCTGGAGATTGCGTCGCCATTCACTCTTTCAACGATGTACTTACCTTCCTTTTCCCCCCTCAATATCGTACAGCGAATACTAACTCGAGTAGATATACTATTGTATGTTGGTGTTGGCCATAGTCGGAGCTGGCGGCGTCTACACAGGCACAAACCCCGCCTACACCCCCCTCGAACTCGCGCACCATTTCCGCGCCAGCCACACGCGCTTCATCCTCTCGGAGCCGGAGATCATTGCTTCTGTGGCCAAAGCTGCAGCCGAAGTGAACATTCCAGAATCTAGTATCAGAATCTTCGATACGCAGCCGGACCAAACACTGGAAAGGGGACAAGTATCGTGGAAAGAACTGTTCAAGCATGGCGACAGCGACTGGCTGCGCTTCAACGGCGAGGAGAAGTGTAAATCGACCGCGGCGGCACGGCTTTTCAGTTCTGGGACGACGGGTCTGCCCAAAGCAGTGACGATTACGCATTTGAATCTGATTGCGCAGCTTGAGTTGGTATTTGAGATTCATCCACGGTCCTATGAAGTATTCCCCTCCCGTTCCTTTTCCTTTTTCATTCCCTATATGATAAACAGTGCCCGTATTATTATAAAAGGGACCTATGTTATCAGAAAAAGTGTTAATAAGGATGTAGCCAAGCCGCCTAATCGCCATCCCCATCTTCCACGCCGCCGCCGCCCCCAGCACCCACTTCGGCGTAATAAAATCCGGCCACACAACCTACATGATGCGCCGCTTCGACCTGGCCACTTTCCTCGCCACATTCGAGAAATACGCTATCACCGATCTCACCGTTGTCCCGCCCATGGCGATTGCGATTCTCATGACCCCCTTAGCGCACCAGAGACCATTCCTGAAACAGGTCAAGACGGCGAGTTGTGGTGCTGCACCGCTGGATAAAGACGTGCAGGGGAGATTGCAGAAGATGCTTGGGGTCGGGGCGCCGTTTACGCAGGTGTGGGGGATGACGGAGACGTGTTGTATTGCGACGATGTTTCGGTATCCGGAGGATGACGGGACGGGGAGCGTGGGGAGGTTGATTGCGAATGTGCAGGCTAAGTGAGTCCCCCCCCCTTCATTTTACTTTTACTTTTACCTTATAGGGGTTGGGGGGTGTTAATGATGGGATAGGCTGGTGGATGAGACAGGGAAGAATATCTCAGCGTACAATACACGAGGCGAGATCTGCGTGCGCGGCCCAACCGTCACACCGGGCTATTTCAACAATCCCGCCGCGAACGCCGAGTCCTTTGATAGTGATGGGTGGTTCCACACGGGCGACATCGCGTACTGTGATGAGCAGACCAAGAAGTGGTATATCGTCGATAGAAAGAAAGAGCTCATCAAGGTGCGTGGGTTCCAGGTGGCCCCGCCGGAGCTGGAGGCCGTTTTACTGTCTCATCCGAGTATTATCGATGCGGCGGTGATTGGGCTGCGTGGGGTGGTAGCGGATAGTGAGCTGGTGCGGGCGTATGTGGTGCGACGGCCGGGCCATTCACTCTCTGAAGACGAGGTCAAGAAATATCTCGGCGAGAGACTGGCAAAGTACAAGGCCTTAACTGGCGGAGTGAAGTTCGTGGAGGCGATTCCGAAGAATGCGAGTGGGAAGATACTCAAGCGCGTGTTACGGGAGGAGAGCGAGAAGGAGGTCAAGGCTGGCAAGGTGAAGCTGTAACTACTGACTGCATCTGTACATCTATCTCCCCACCCCATCGCAGGTGAAATGAACATGAACATTGAAATCATTATATTGATATTGATATTACCCTACTTGAGAAGGTCAACCACCACCACCCCCAACATTATCCAACGCATCCTGCAGATTCCCCAACGCATCACTCAGACTCTCCCCGTTCCCTTGATCCGCCAGCCCTTGTAACAAACCACCCACATTAACCCCCCCAATATCCAATCCATCCAGCAAACCGCCCAGATCTAAATTCTTCAGCGCCCCAAACAGGCTCTGCAATAGCCCCCCCAGGTCTAGGTTCTTGAGAATATCCCCTAGATCCAGATTACTGATCAGACTGCCCAGACTGCTAATCAGGGATGGAATATCCAGGTTCTTAAGCAGTTCGCCCAGATCCACGTTCTTGAGCGCGTTGCCTAGACTGGTGATGATCGCGGGGAGGTCGATGTTCTTGAGGATCGCCCCGATGTCGAGCTGTTTGAGCAACGGGCCCAGTTTGTCGATTATGGCGGGGAGGTCGATGTTCTTGAGGATGGCGCCCCAGTCGACGCCGCCGAGGGCGCTGGCGAGGCCGTTGATGATGGAGCCGAGGTCGATACTCGACAGAATCTTGCCGAGGTCGAGGTTTTCGAGGAGGGGGGCCAAAGCATTAAAAATCTTGCTGAGGTCGACTTTCTGCAGGATGGTGGTGAGCGTGTCCATCAACGAAGCCCAGTCGATGTTCTGGAGGACTTTGCCCAGGCTGGCGAAGAGGCTGGTCCAGTCGATGCCAGACAATAACTTGCCGATATCGAGGTCCTGGAGGAGCGCGGGGAGGTCGAGCTGGTTGAGAATTGACACTAAGCCATCCACCAGCTTGTCCCAATCGATACTATTCAAAAGTCCGGTAAGGTCAATCCCGTCGAGGAGTTTGCCGAGGTCGAGATCGTTCAGGATCCCACCCAGACTGTCGAAGAGATCATTAAAGTCGATGTTCTGGAAGATCTTGCCCAGGTCCAGCTTATCGAGGAGCTTGCTGATCGTTTCAATAAGACCCTGGGAGCCGTCACCGAGGAAATTCTCCAATGTGTCCAGCAGGAGTTGCACGATGGGGACTCTTGCCGTGATGGTGAGCCCGTTGAGCACCTCCTCGAAGTAGGGGATGTGTTCGCCGTGGTAGACGGACTGGTTGCCGGAAGCCGAGAGCTCGATCTCGCCGTTCTTGAGCGCGTCTTGCTGGGCTTGGAGCAGCGGGCCGATGTTGGCGATGGCATTATTCAAATCGATCTTGCCGGCCATGTCGACGCTGTTGTTGCCGGGGGAGAGCACGACGTTTTGGATGAGGGCAGTCCCTAAAACTAGGTCGCCGCTTTTGAGGTTCAACGTCACATTTCCCTGCTCCGTTAGCTTGATCCCATTTATTCATGTTAGGCAACTTACGAGTGCGAAGGTCACAACAGAATGGTTAGGGAGCGTCGCCTTGCCGCGCAGGTTCGTCCCGTCTGCTTCGGCGGGCAGCAGGAGAGCAGCCTTGTCGATCGAGAAGCCGCTCAGTTTATCGAGGCCTGTCAATTAGCTCTTTCCCTCTCCAATTAAAACCCGATTGTAAGGAGGGAATACCGTCAAGCTCAACATCCTTATCCAAGGTGAGCGGCGCCTTCAACGCCCCCAGATGCCCCGTCGTACTCCCCTTGGCCGACAACGTGAACCGCTTCGAGTACACGGCCTTGGTCAGCGCCTTGATGAACTCCGCCGAGTCCAACACCGGCGTGTTGGTACTTGTGACGCTGATCTCGGTCGTGCCCTTGAGCGAGTACTCCGGGATGCCCACAACAAGGTAATCAACCTGTGGATCGGACTCGCGGTTAAACAGATTCAGATCCAGCGGGTCGATCTTCACCGACAGGCCCAGCGGAATCGTGAGCGACGTGTCCAGCGTGAAAGTCACGGCGTCGGGCTTGGGATCCATAATATGAGCCGCGTAGACGGGGAGGTCGGTGTCGTCGACAATGCGTTGCGCAATGGCTGGGATGGCCACCAGGAAGCTGCCCAGCTACCCATTAGCTCTCCTTCCTATTGAATGGAATTGAAGTTGAAGAAAATGAAGTGAGGGGGACGTACAAAACAGGAAGGAAAATAGCCAGGAAGATAATGCCCGCCAGCAGATAACAACACCAGAAGCGGGCCAGATGCCGCTTCAGCTTCTGCCGTTTTCCCAGCTTCTCCTCCTCGCCGGCCACGGTCTCGAGATGCTCGGCCTCTGCGTCGGCAGGCAGATCGCCTCGATTGCTCTTCTCGGCCATGGCGGCCTTGTACGAGTCACCCACCGGCATTCTACCCGTTAACTCACTGGTGTTGAACTACAACAGAGACAACAGAGACAGCGGGGAGGAAGAAGAAAAACTAGTTTCAATTATAATCTCACAATTATAAGAACCGAAACCAGGGGTTCCCACGACACACGAGAGGGAAAAGGGGAAAGGGGGGAAAGGACCCTGAATGGAACCAAGGAACGGGGCTTAATATATTAAGACGCGACCTCCCCAGACATCTTCACTGGAGCTGTAACTTTAGCTGAAGAAATAAGAACCGGATTCGCGATCGCAGTGATAACCCTTTTCTGAATCCCCTGCTAGTTAGGATTGGCATTGCCTCGTGGACCCGAATTGTGGAGGATCGACTGCCATTCCCCCGCTGTCACATCTCCACCCTGGCCATACCCTGGTTCGACCCTGGCTTTTGGGGTCTGTCCGGGAACTCATGACGGCGAATGACTCGTTCGTATGAGTCGGTTGCTGCATCCAATCACCGTGAGGATAATCATGGGCTAGGAGGAGGCTACTGGGAGGCTAAGGTGGTTGGCATGCTGGTTGGCGGTGCCCGAGCGTCCGCCGGGCCGCGGTATTTCGTCATCGCCAGAATACATATGATGCCGCCGTTCCCATCGCGATGCCGTTGCCAGCGGCTGCTTCTTTTCGTCTCGCGAGTTGCGTTATCGTGAGAGGGAGGTTTATATCGCTGTGACCCCCAAGATGGTTCAACGCCTTGACCTCTTTTGCTTACTAGCTCCCACTCCACACCACTCTCTACACACTTGATAAAAAAAAAAAAGGGAAGAAAAATGTCATCATCCGACATCGAGATCAACGAAAAGGCAGAGGCTGACATCGTCGCCGCCCTGGAAAACCCCCAGCACATCCAGAATGTCGTCCGCGAAGCCATCATCCTCGGTGGAGGCGCCGCCGCCATCCTCCTCCAAGTCGCCAACCCCGGCGTCGGCAAAGGCGTCAACAACCACAGCAACTTCGCCTACCGCCCCGTCGACCGACTGCGCACCACCATGACCTTCGTCTACTGCATGACCTTTGGCACGAAGCAGGAAAAAGAACGCATCATCAACATGGTGCACCGCGCCCACTCCGAAGTGAAAGGGCCGGACTACGACGCCGACGACGTCGGGCTCCAACTCTGGGTCGCTGCCACCCTGTACGCCGTCGCCATCGACCTCTACGAGCAGATCTTCGGGCGCCTGAACGACGTCAAGGCCGAGCAGCTGTACCGCGAGTATGCGGTCCTCGCTGCCAGCCTCCGAGTCCCTCCGGGGATGTGGCCCAAGGACCGGGCGGCGTTCTGGGCGTACTGGGACGAGCAGATCGCCAGCTTCGAGATCTGTAGCGAGGCGAAGAACGTCGCACACGATCTACTATACAATAACAAGCTGCCGATCTATCTGCGAGTGCTCATGCCCACGGTGCGGCTGATGACGGCGGAGTTGCTGCCCCCCAAGCTGAGGGAGGCGTATGGGCTGAAGACGTCCAAGACGCGGAAGAGGGCTTACAAGGTGACGATGGGGCTGACCAAGGCGACGTATCCGTTTATTCCCAAGTTTATTCGCACGTATCCGAAGAAGTATTATATGAAGGATATGCGGAAGCGGATGGCGAAGATGGGCGACAAGCAGACCAAGATCTAGCCTGCTGTCCTCTTTTTCTCTTTGCCACCTTTTTTTTTTTTCTTTCTTCCTTTTTTTCTCCGTGTTATTTGAACAGTCGCTAGAGCTCTTTCTTTTTTTTTTTTTTTTAATTAGAATGAAGGAGATTGTTTCCTTGTTTCTTGTGTCTGGTCTGACTCGGTGGCTCTAGCGCTGCTCCTTCCGATGGGCCGCGGACTGCTGCGGGGTCTTGAATCGCAGCAGAACCTGTTGAACATCATCACTTCCCCTATTCATGGTGGCTCCGATTCTTTCATTTGGAAGAATAATCAGTCGGTCTGAGTCGCGTAGACGATTCGAGTCTTGTAATTAGCATCACCTGAGACATGATCTCATGGCTTCACTGTCCCTCCAATCGTAGCCATCGTAAATCCTCCGACTCAGCCAGCCTGACTCAGTGAACCACCACGCCCACGCCCGTTTAAAAATCTCCCCAGATCCAGCGGCGATCCATTCTCACCATTGGACTTGCTGGAGACTTGCTGAGATTGTCCCCGCTGGCTCCTGTCATCCGTTTGCCTCCCCCACTGCCGCCTCCAGTCTGGAGCTGTCGCCTTAGCCTGGTCTGCTGTGCCGGAGATGCGCTCGCCATCCTATCCTCTTTCGTCCGCCTAGCCCCCTCTCCTTTTTTCCCTTTTCTTCTCTCCCTCTTCTTTTTTATTTCTCTTTCATGTGCTTCAGGTGCTGATCGATCGACATTCACGGTCTTGAGAACAATTCCGTTGCATTCCTTCCAATCGTCGTTCATTCCTTCTTCCTTCCCCTCCTCTTCCGTTCCCCTCCTCACGCTCTCCCCAATCCTTCCCCCCTCTTTTTTTTTTCTCGAGGAGCAAGCTCAGCTCTGCCCCCCATGTTGAGACGTACGCGAAGAGCCCCGAAGGCCTGTTCCTGGTGCCATCACCGGAAAGTGCGCTGCGATGCTTCGATCCGGGGTTGTCCCTGCACGCGCTGTCGACAAGACGGCCGACCAGAGTGTGTCCTCCGAGGAAAGCTCCCCCGAAAGTACGTTTTTACCGTCTACGATCTTATATATCTCTATCTAGATAGGTTTAATTGAAGCACAAACACAGTTTCGCCGGATTCGTAGGCGCCCAACAAAACCCCGACGCCGAATCCAGCACCGCCAACCAAACAAACCCGCATCTCGAGCGCATTCGCTCCCTCGCTCTGGAAGCTGACCGACGCGATCTCACCACGGGGACCACACCACCGAACACCCCGCCCGGTCATGTCAGTTTCTCTGCGTATGGGTTTCTCGAGTTGCGCGGGCTGGCGACGCTGGACCGGGAAGATGTCGCGTTCCTCGCGTCCAAGGGCTGTCTGAGTGTGCCTGAGGAGTCGGTGCTGGATGAGTTTGTGCGCATGTATTTCCTCAACATCCATCCCGGGCTGCCGGTGCTGGATGAGGCGGAGTTCTGGCGCGTGTACCAGAATCAAGTGCCCGGGGGGAAGATCTCACTCTTTGTGTTTCAGGCGGTGCTTTTTGCTAGTTGTCCCGTGAGTCCATTCCCCCTTCAACTACCCTCTTCCCCTCCAGGGGGATATAGGGAGGATGCTAATCAAGTAGTATGTATCGATGGACACGATCCGCAAATGCGGGTTCACCGACAAACGCCACGCGCGCAACATGCTCTACCGCCGCGTCAAGGTCCTCTTCGACCTCCACGCCGAAGACCGACCCTACATGCAATCCCAGGGCTCCGTCTTACTGACACTGCACACCTCCGCCAACGAGCCCCAAGTCGGCTCCCTCTGGCTCACCCGCGCCATCCAAAGCGCCATGATCATCGGCTGCCAACCCGGTCCCTCCGAGGACATCGAGCCCAGCCTGAAGAAGCGGCTCTGGTGGGCCATCATCCTGCGCGACCGCAGCCTGTGTCTGGGCCTCCGTCGCCGGCCGCAGGTCACCACCCTTGACGTCGGCATGGGCGTTGAACCCCTGGAGGAAGATGACTTCGCGGCGGAGATCAGCCATTCGCCCGTGTATGCGCCCGAGATCAAGCGCATGCTGCTCAAGGTGCTGCAGGAGCAGTGTCGGCTGGCGGTGCTGCTGTCGGAAATGATCTCGTTTGTGTTTGCGTCGCAGGGCATTGCGGCGCCGTCGTTGACGCTGCAGCAGTTCCAGGAGGAGATGGCGAAGATTGCGCGCACCAAGACGGCGATGCAGCGCTGGGAGGCGTGTTCGCCGCTCTCGCAGTGGATGGAGGGCAAGGCGCCCGAGGCTGTCACGCTGTTGACCAATTTTACTTTTATGTACTATCAGTACGTCCTTCCCCCCCCCCCCCCTTTTCTTTTCCGAGTTGGACGGGTTGGATGGGAGATTGACTGATGCTGGGACAGAACGGCCCGTATCGATCTGGCCCATTACGAAACCCTGCTCCTGGAGAACCACCTCATGTTCAGCGGAAAGGACTATATCAATCTGCTGTGGGATGCTGGCAATAACCTGCGCGATGCCATGAGCCGACTCACCAACATTATGGAGTACTTTGGCCGCGAGGGCCGCGTGCAGAACCTGCCTCTCAGCGTGTACGTCCCACTCCCCATTTCCCCTCGGATATACAGGAAAGTCAACTAACTGGACAGGCTGGCTTATGTGGCGATGCCCCTGGTCCTGACAGCCATCGACCTCAAACTGTCCCCCTCTGCCTCCGAAATGGCCCGTCGCCGCCGCCGCCTCGACTCCCTGGGCGAGATCGTGCGCCATTCCAGCCGCGTGTACGATGTCACCGACTTTGTGACCGCCGGCACCAACCACATCCTGCGTCTGGCCTACATGACCTCGCAGCATCTGTTCCTGCGCTGGGACGGCGACGGCGAGATCCAGGCCGGCTCGCCGCCGCACCAGGGCCACATCCGCAACGGCTCTCCTCCCAGTCCTCCCTCTGCCTCCTCCCCTCCCGGAGCATCCGCCGGACCAACAACCGGCCCTGCAGCCTCATCCTCAGCTATCGACGTCGTCGAGCCCGGGGTCGCCGGCCGCGCCAACACCTGGCACGAAGCCTTCCTCCGCTACCCCCGCGCCTACCTCCTCATCTCCACCAGCGTCGACTACTCCCTCTCCGTCGGCCGTCTGCCCTACGACAGCGCCCTCCCCGAACTGGTCCGCTGCATCCCCCCCATCGGCATCGGCATCCGTCTCCCCTGGACCATCAACCTGCCCGCCCCCGTGGATATCACCCAGAAACGTCTCACCCGCGGTCCCTCCCTCTCCTCCCCTTCCTCCTCCCACTACGCCACGCAATCCCATCTCCTCGGGGCCGTCGCCGCCGCCGCCACCCCCGTCTCCGCCACCGGAACCGAACACACCAACCACGACGTCCACACCTTACCCGATGACATCTCCGTGCGCTCCAACTTTGCCGAGTCTGCGGATGCGTTCACCATCCCTGCCACCGCGCCGGTTTCTTCTTCCTCTCCTTCCTCCGCCTCTTCGGAGCCGGCCCCTGTCCCTGAACCCCAGAATCAGACTCCAAACCAAACTCAGCAGCAGAATCAGAATCAGGGTGCACAAGATGGTATAAACCTCGATTACCTCTACCTCGAACCAGACACAACGCATACCATGGAAACCGCGGCCGCGGAGTTCGACCGCATGCACTACCAGCAGCTGGCGCAGGGGTTCGATCCGCTGATTAGTTCGTGGGTGCAGGAGTATTTTGGGGAGACGTCGCCGCAGCAGCAGCATAGTCCGATGGAGATGGATGGGTTGAGTTTAGGCTAGTCGAGTCTCCACACTCGGACTACATTCTTTTCTACATTTTTCTTTTTTCTTACATTCTTTTCTTCTCTTCGACATTCTCTATTTTACTTTACTTCTTACGCTCTTTAATGGTTAATGTATACTGGGTGGATATGGACGGGTACAATATCTATGTCATTTTATCTTATGTGATGGTCTGCTGGGATGGAATTTATGACTATGGATGGAGTTTTTGGTATGGTATGGTATGGTTAGGGTCAGTCAGATTGTGAACTGTGAATGCATCTCTCCTTTTCTTTTCTTTTCTTTTCTTTTTTTAAATCCTGACTCCTCAGTCCAGACTCAAGAATTTGAAAAAAAAACTTGCTTCGTTCATGATTAAGTTTCGTAGGTGCAGGATTCTGTTGAGGTTGAACCAATGATATCTGCCCTCGATATTAAACCACGTTGTCAGTTGGCAAAGAATCACATGTGTTTTTGAGATGAATTTCGGCCCGCGGATTCTCCACTTTCTCCCCTGTTTAAAATAGCCAATCAGAAGCCGTCTGGACCATCCCCGGATCAAACCCCCGCATTGATCGCTTAAATAGGCGACGCACCCCCGCAGCACATGTTACTTATCTTTGACTTATCAGTGTATACCACGAAAGAGGGGAGAGAGCTTGAAGCTTGGTTTGGTTTGGTCGGGAACCGGTAGCTATACAAAACAGATACACCAAAGTAAACAAACCAACCACAATCAAAACAAACAAGAGAGGAAAAAGAGAGGAAAGGAAAGAAGAAAATGAGGGCCTCCACCCTCCTCCTCCTCCTCCCCCTCTCCCTCTGGCTACCATTGGCAACCCCCCTCTCCTTCGAAGACCAAGCCAACCGCCCCGACAACCCCCCCTTCGACCTCCTCGCCAGCATTCAAGCCCTCAGCCACCTGAAACAAGTCGCGTCGGTCGCCTCCTCCCTCAACACGCTAATCGAAGACGACAGCCCGGTCGAACAACGCGTCCGCAACGCCGCCAACACCCTCTCCTCGCCCTCCCTCCTCGCCTCCCTGCAACACATCATCTCGCACGCCGACAAGCTCCTCGTGCCCGAGGTCGTGGATACCGCCGTCAACCTACTCAATGCGACCCCGCTCGTGTCCGACGATAAACGCGACCGCATCATCTCCGTCCTCGAGGCGGTACGGGTGCTCCTGACCCCGAAGTTTGCGCAGGATGTGAAGAGGGCGAGGGCGAGGTTGGAGAAGTTCATGGGGGTGGATCTGTACTCGTATGTGGATAGTATTGCGGGCGGGTTGGGGTGGGTGACGGGGTTCTTTGATCCGGAGTACCTGAAGAAAGTGAATTTGTTGGTGGAGACGGGGCGGAAGGTGTTGGGGTCGGAGGGGATGAGGGGGGTGTTGGCACAGATGACGGATCCGACGGCGTTGGAGGGGTTGTTGGGGGTGTTGGAGAAGGTGCAGGCGAGCATGACGCCGCAACGAATCAAGAGGATTAGGGCCATTGCGGAGAAGGCGGGACTGGTGGAGATGGATGAGCAGGCGAGGAAGAGGCTGGGGGAGAATCTGGCGGCCGTGTTGAAGGGCGGGTTCAATGAGGATGGGGTAAAGTCTTTCAGGGAGTTTTTGGAGGCGGTTGAGGTGCTGTTGGCGAGTGATGTGCCCGGGAGTGTGGGCGGGTTGGTGCAGCTGAGGGCTATGCTGCTAACCCCGTATATGGCCGAGGATGTGCATCGCTGGTTCCGGGAGACGGAGGACGCCGTGGATGTGCTCCCCGCCGTGCTGGGCGTGTTGCGCGAGGTGTTGGCGACCGTGGCCCCGTTGATGGATCCGGTGGAGCGCGCGGAGAGGGTGCTCAATGGGCCCTTCTCAGAGGATATGGGCCGGGTGATGCAGGCGGTTGGGGAGGTGCCGGTGCGCTCGCTGGCGGGGGTGGGCCGCTGGTTGGATACCACGTTGCGCTTGTTGGAGGAGGAGCGCGTGGGCGGCGTACGTTTGCTCCTGGCCGATGTTGCGGAGATCTTGTCCGCGCCGAGGATATTCGGGGGCATAGCCATGAATGTCGTTGCGAACGCCAGTGGCATGATGGGTGCCATGCCGGGGGTGAATCCCCTGGGCGTCGTGGATGTGATGCCCGCATTGGACCCGGACGTCCTGGACAAGGTGCTGGCGCTGCTCGGTTGGCTGGACACGAGGCTGGGTCCGGGCGAGATCGAGCAGACCAGAGAGCAGGTGGCTGGACTGGCTGCGGTACGTTCCCCCTTTCTTCTTTTCAATCTCCTAGGTATAAACGTTTATCCCGTACTAACTGCCTCAGGTGGTCTCGGTGGCTGTGGAAGTGGTCGAGGCCATGGAGGACGAAGACTATGAGTTTCATGAAGAATTATAATCAGTACACGCCTTATATCCTGCAATATTATCTTAATCATGCATTTACATTTGAACTTCTGAATCATAAGCACAGTAGCACGGCAAGTAGCATGGCATTGAATGGCGATGCCACATAAACCTCCATAAATAATATGAACAAACCTATTGCTCCGGATATCAATATCTGCATGTCTAAAATAAAAGAATTGGAGAGGCGATATGAATAAAAACTCATGGCCTTCACGCTTCACCCGCTTCAGCGATCAAATCCTCAAGGTATTCATTGTCCCAGTCCTCGGCATCACCAACGGCAATCGGACGAGGGTTCGCCGGTTTCCTGGGCTTCAGCACATCGGCAATGCTAACCAAATTCGCGTAGAACTCGGTTACTTTCGGGTGAACCATGACCTTGCGCGGCTCGAATCGCGTCACCTGAAGACCATCCTTCGACACCGCTCGACTCAGCGCAACATAGGCCTGGCCCTTCTCAAAAACCCGGCCCAGGTCAACTTTGACCCGTTGCAGCGTTTGACCTTGGGCCTTGTGAATGGATAGAGCCCACGCCAGAATCAACGGGACCTGCTGCCGCTGCGCTTGGACTTCACCGTTGGGCAGCTCGATCTTCCAGCTTTCCGGTTGGCAGAGGAGATGTCGTTCCGTCCCGTCCAGCTGCTTGAAGAGGACCAGAGGCCATTTCCTGCTCACAACGATGCCGCCGTCCTTGTGGGTATGCGATTTGAGCTTCTTCCGAGCACGCGCAACCCGCTCGTCGTCGCTGCCATCCCAGTTCCCCTCGCTGGAAAAGTCGCCTTCGTTCTCTGTGTAAACATCGAACGTGGCTTCATCCATGAAGGCAACCACCCGGCCGATCGATCCATTCACAAGGGACTCCTCCATGTTCTTGATCAGCATGACCTGGGAGCCCTTCTTGAGGTGGATGACCGGTGGCGCCATGCAGTTGGAGAGCAGCTTATCGCGGAACTGCACATCTTGAATGGTTCCCGAGTCGACCGCACTGAACGTCATCATCTCACCGGACAGCCGCCCCATTCGAGCCGCATTGGCGTTGTCGACCTCCTGACGGGTGGGAAACCTGACTCGAATATTAGCACTGAAACAGCACACCCGATAAATAAACCTTACAATTCGGTAGCTTCCAGTGCATCATGGAAGTTCAATGGTCGAGAAAGTTGTCTGAACGTCTCGATCGTACGCGGAGTCAGTTTCCCCAGTCGCATTTCGTTGAGCATCCCAGCAAACTCCGGGTCCCGCTGACGGAAAACATTGGTCAACAGAACCGTGTGTGCGATCGAGGTATCCCAGGACCCGGCTGCGAAGGCAAACTTGGCCTCCCGGGTTGCCCCGTCGGGAACGGGAGGTAGCTGGAAGAAATCGCCTGTGACAACTAGCTGAATGCCGCCGAAAGGTCGTCCATTGTTCCGTATCCGTCGAGCGACCTCCTCCAACTTATCAAATAAGTCCCCATCGACCATGGACACCTCGTCGACAATCAGCACTTTGGTGCGGAGCCAGCGATTTCGTGCTTTCTGGTTCTTCTTGATCTGCAGAAAATATCAACACGGATTCAACTAATCCATGCATAATCACAGATGACTGACCTTTTTAACGAGATCTGCCGCCGGCTCTTTGCCTAATCCGATACCAGCGAAACTGTGCAGTGTGACGCCCTCGATGTTACACGCCGCAAGCCCGGTCGAAGCCGTCACTGCAACCCGATCTGGCTCCCTCCGGTACTTATCTCGTAGCTTCTTAATGATCTCCCTCATGAGGACCGATTTACCAGTTCCAGCGGACCCAGTAAAGAAGATGCTTTTGCTTTGCTCGACAACCGCCTTCAACACGTGTTTTTGCTCATCGCTGAGGAATATAGACGCCACTCGCCGACGCGGCGCGGGCTCCCCAGACGCTGAAACCGCCTTCTGGTTTTTCTTGGATTGTCGGCGTAGTTCCCTCTGGTCCTCCTTGATCGCACTCGCTGTCTTGTTCCACAGTGCTGTCGAAGAGGGGCGGGCGGGTGTGACTACCTTAGCTGGTTTTGCCGCCGCTTTCGAGCGATATTCCTCGACCGGTTTCGCTGCATCATCCGTCCTCGACCAGGGTACTGTGCGACGGGCTGCGGGCTTTTGTAGATGAGTCGGGGGGGACGAAGACCAGGGCAGTGGGTTGCTGCTTGATGGCAGGTGTGGTTCATCACGAGGAGGGGGGGGGAGGTCGGGATATTTGATCTCGGAAGGAACATGGGGGTATTTCACGTCTGACGGAACATGCTTCCTAGGGGTCGTGGCTGCTGGTGGGGACATCAAGCTCTCCGCCAATACAGTCGCCGACGGAGAAGATTCGACGGTTGCTCCCACATCAACACCCGTTCTCACAACCTTGGCAGGAGGGAAAAAGGGGTCCGGAGTATCAAAATCCAGGTCGTCGTCGTCATCGAAATCATTCTCGTCGAAATACACCGCGTTGTGCAGAGATCCCAAGGCGGAACCCCCGGTACCAGTCATTTCGATCTTTCGCTTGACGCCTATCGATGGCACGGTCGGTGGTTTGAACGGTACATTCCCGTGGCTCTGCAAAAGGTTTGACTGCAGCGGTTTGGAGGATGCCACCGAATGGTCTTTCACCGCTTTCTTGAACATCACGCTGTCGTCCTCCACCGCTTGCGAGGGCGAAAACGTCGAGAATTTGGAGACCGTTGGCGAGATCAGAGGTAGACCATTTGACCAGAATTGGCGAATCGCAGCTGAACTTCGTGTTCTGATCCCGGTAACGTACATAAACGGGATATTTGGTTCGATTCAAAGGCGGGAAAATATGTCCACGGGCTCAATCCATCGCTCGTCTGTCGACTGGGAATAATGAAGACTTTCGCGACCCGAAAATGCGCGTCGGAGAGACGCGCTCTATCGCACGTGACCGCGATAAGAAATCAATCATCTCGAACATGATTGGCTAGGCTCTTGATGCCTGAGGATGCGCCCGTCCTCCTTTTGCTTACCAATCAATTCCTCTGGGCTCGCTCCTGCTGCTTCCCCATTCAGGGTGATTCAAGTATATTTGAGATGCGCATCGTTTCACTGGAAATTGAGGAATTGGATATCTTCTTTGTAAGGGGTATACTCAGCGAGGCCTACTTTACCCGATCCCGAATCCACGTTGCATCTTATAGGAAAGCCAACCCAGTTCAGCCAGCTGCAAACAACACAACGCTCGATGGCTTTTGAGGCCCCCAGCTCAAGTCGAGAAAGAACGCCCCCTCATCGTGAAAAGACGAAGAGAAGGAGGCTTCAAAGTCCATCGACAAGTTCTCATGAAAACAGTAACCCCTCCACCCAGCAGTGGGGTGCAACAAACGAGAAATCATCCAGCGAGCCAGCAATATCAATTTCAGGGCCACGACGAAAATGGGCCGATATATTGGCCGCCGTCGAGCAGGAATCTATGGCTTTCCAAATCAACCGGTATAAAGAGTGGCGACGTTAGTACATTCCGACTACATTCCTTCCCACCATCTACTCCAGGTTTATAACGGGTGGTTACACAATTTAGGAACGGGATCCCCGCATGAAAACTATTGTGTAGTCTGCCTCCAGTCCAGCAGCAGCCTCGAGCCTTGCGACACCTGTAGGCTAGGCTTCCATTCCGATTGCATGCCGCAAGGATGGATTCGGGGTAGCGACCAGAAATGGTTTTGCCCTATTTGCGTGTATCGAAACTGGCATACCTCCCCACCAGCCCTCACGCCGCCAGCGTCCCCGAGGTCAAGCTCGCCACAGGATAGCAGACAGGACAGGGAATCTACGACTGCACGAACAATACCTCCCGCTCAGTCACTATCTCACGGGATTCCAACACCCCAACCCAACGAAGACACTCTGCGGGAATCCCTAACTCTTCCTCCCATTGAACTTGGAAATTCAACTATACAAACATCGCCCAATCTCGGTACATGGCAAATACAAGACGTTTCCAGTCTCCCGAACAGGCCCCTAGGCGAAACAAGCCACCTCACTCCACCCAACGACATATCCTCGACTCCACAAAAACCCCAGGCCAGGGGTCGACCAAATCGCAAATCCAAATTTACCACCTTATCCAAGGAAGTCGATGCATCTCTTTCGGTTATCTATCGCGAGTTAGAAGCTGGTCTTTCGCTGAAGACGCAAGTTGAGGACCTACAACAAGAAAATGCCAAAAACCTCCAGATAATCAACATCCGCGATCTCACTATTAAAAGCTTGCGCAGAGAGCTAGAACGTCGGCGTGCATCAGAGGAAGAAATAGAACGGATGAAAACCAGTGCTGCCCAATTCGATCGCATCAGTGCGGAAGTAAACGAGCTCCGAGCAAAGAACGCTGCTCTAGAGGCTGAACTGAAAAGTGCGCGAGAAGAGACGGCAACAGTGAATGAGTCACTTAATAGTTGGAAGGAGAGGCTGGCACAGTTGATAAACCCATAGAAGCATCTTTTACTTATTACGCGTGGTTTTGAATAATCTCCCTCTTGCGAGGTGTCTACTTTACATGTACTCTATGATACCTATTTGGACAACTATTCTCTTCGCTTCTAGGTACATTTGATTGAGATAAATATCTACCCCAATAGCTTTTTCCCAATAACTTCTTTACCACAAAGTCTAGCACTAAAATAAGTATCGTTAGAATTTCCTCACCCGACCACGCATTCGCAGAAACCCGCGAGCGGCCCATGACAAATACCAGAATGGCAAACAGCATCCAAGGTGTTGAGTGCGCAATATGATCCAATGTAAACCGCCCAGTATCTCAAGCTTTAACCCACACCACCCAGCCCGTTTTGGCCACCCGTGCAGCCAGGCAAGCCAGGCCGCCAGCACAGATGACGGTGCCCGCAAAGATCTGCGCGTATTCGTAATCCCCGTTGTTGTTCTGGATCAAAGCCCCTTCAATCGACGGGCCGGTCAACGAGGCAATACCGGCTATGCCGAATATCATCCCAACACGGGTACCCGTCCGCTTAATATCTGGCGTCATGGTCGTGGACGCAGCGGGGAATAGGGATTGGGCCGCGCCTCCCAAAATCCCGTACATAGTGGTGAACACGTAAAAACCAGCCTTATCAATAACCGCTATCCAGCAGTAGGCCATGATCCCCGCGGCGAAGATAAAGATAATCAGGATATTCAGTCTCCCTGTCCATCGGTCCCCAATGAGTCCAGCGCCGATTCGTCCAACAACCCCGGCGCCATTCAGGACCAGGATAACACCCAGGGTATCATCGATCCCCAATTGGTCCCGTCCATACGTACTGATATAGAAAAATGGGAAGTAGATCCCCCAGAAGACGAAGAAAAAGCTCACAGTGAACATGACAAATGGGAATTCGGTGAATGCTTGCATTTCAAACAGAGGTCCTGCAGTACGTGGTGGAAGCCGAGGTTTATATAATAACACTGCAACAACATTCGTGACCAGCATCACCAGCCCCATGGAGCGGACGGTCCATCCGAATCCAATGTTCTCGTAGTCCAGCATCCGATCCACGATAGTAGGGTATATTAACCCGCCCGTCGCGCCGCCAGCAACCCCAATCCCAACGGCCAAGGCACGGTGGCGCTCGAAGTATGAGGAGGTGACCACGAGCGCCGAGCTGAAGACAAGACCGTTACCCAGACCAAGAGTCAGGGCTTGTGCGAGGAAGACTTGCCAGTATGTCTTGCACAGAGAGAGCATAAAGACCCCAAAGACTTGCAGGAGTGCGCCAGTTCGAAAGACAAGAGGAAAATACCCAGCGTCAGTCGCTCGTCCGGAAATGACTCCTACAGTCATGAGGAGAAATGTCTGCATGCCTCCTATCCAAGATATATCGGATGGCGATTTGGACAGCATACCCGTGTAGAGTTGCTGGAAGATTGCAAAACTGTTATTGAACCCTCAGGAGTTGAAGAAGACCAGATGCAGGGCGAGAACCTGACTCCATGCTCTCATTCCCCCGTCTGGGGGTGGTGCAAGGATATCAGTCGAGCCGTTCGATATCTCGACATCTGTGAGATTTTCCTGGCGCTCCTCTGTACCAGGCATCTTTTTGCTAGATCTAAGGCACAACGTATGCACCAGCGGGAAGGTACAAGTATCTCAAACTGGATTCAGGTTAGGATCAGGTGTCGGGCGATTGGACAAACTAGGATCCATTCGAGAGAAAAAGCAGAAGGAGAAGAACAAGTAATGGAAATATGGGAAGTAAAAAAGGAAAAAGAATTTCAGGATCTTGCTGGATACAGGCATTCGTTGGGGCTTCGAATCCATTTCTGGCCGGAAATGTTCACATAATCCTATAATATCAGGTATCACGGCCAGTCCGTTAATTGGCATTTAGCAGTACTCATATCCACTTTAAACCCCGCTGATCCAGTCTGGCTAGTTGGCAGTAGCTTTCATTATTTAATTCCCAGCAAATAGAACGCTCATATCAACGCCCTAGATTCGTGCCGACTCCGATATCAACATTGATATGCCTCCTTTCTTCACTCTCCAGCCGCATAAAGAGCTGGACGTTTAAAACGATCTTGAAACGGATAATTTATCCTACCTAATATAGTTGGCTATGGTCCTCTCTAAACATGTATGCAGTTTTGTCACAGCCAACCCAGACAATAGTTTGGGTAAAAACACAGCTCTACACACCCTCAGGAGAGTGTATGCATCCTACCAAGGCCGCAAAACAACACCTTACCTACTTGGCCAAAGAGTGCATTTGGAGTATTTCCCTCCTACCTAGGTATCTATTGGACTATGAGGGAGGGACATTACCAATCACCCAGAATGTGGAGCCTGACGGGCAAATAAGATCATCTGGGTTCATACTAGTACTGGGCACCACATTGTCAGTGTTCCCACTAATGATAGCGTATTCTATCATATCCACCACGTATCATGGATATCTCTGTATGAGGGTCATTTGGGGCTGGTGCCCATTTCTGCTTACCAATGTAATTCCCGAGTGGTGGTCAATGCCCCAGCAGCAGGTACCTCATCGTAAGAGCGAATCATAAAAAGGCATCCTCCCGCCAGTATTCATTTGAATTTATTTTTTCTTAACATCTACCGGGCTTCTATCCGATACCGGTTCCGCATATGCTCTTCTATCCCTTACTGAGATCTTGCGTGTTAGACGTATGGACCGGTTTCGCTGTCCCCGCCCTCCCAAGACTTCCAGTTTTCTTGAACAGAACTATACGCACCCCGCTCACTTGTAGACAATTTAAGTCAGGCAAAATGAGAATAGATAATTAAGCTTATAAGATATGCCTATGCCACTCTGGCCAGCCTTCATAAACACGAGTCAAGGTGAGGTAATTATACGGTGTTTCTCCGCGAAAGAGAAAAAGGCAAATGTAGACGAATAAAAGGCAATTATCAAACTTACAACCTAGCACCTTGATCCTCCTCACTTCCTACCGGTACATAATCCATTGATCAAGCCGACCGATCCATTATTGCCTCGCGAATCCCATCAATTTTCCGTGATACATGGCGCAAGCAAGCCAATTCCTTTCCAGAGCAGAAAGCTTGATTCAAGCGTTACAGTTGTTCAGGTGTAGTACATCTCGTGCAATCCTAATATCCACACAAATTTCCCATAGCCATGAATTTGGAGAAGGTTGCCCCTGTGCCAGATTGGCACGCTTGCATACTTGTGTAAACTTCCGCTTGGATGGGTTGTATATTTTTACTCGGCCGGGATGTGCTTGTGCGATGGGTGCTTCCCATTGTCTGTGTCGCGTTCTCTTTTCGTACACAATTTCAGTTCCTCCTTTACTCCCCTCGTCTATGCTCCTACGAAGGTGGACTTCTGCGTCCTTGCGTCTCTTCTTGGGGCCGTGGTGAACTTCGAGATTGAAACGATTGTCGGTTATTCGGGGAGCGGCCCATGCTGACAAATTTAAGTCTGAAAGGTGCTTGAAATTCGGTGGAAAGTCCGTTGGGTTGATTGGTAATTAATTCAAGGTCCCCTGCCAGCTGGTCAATGATTCGCTGCAGAATCTGTCATGACACCTGTATGATCTCTCGGCTTTTATGCTGTTCTCAGAAGTTGTTGCATGACTCGTACCTAGGTAGAAATGCTTCAGGCCAAACCATGCCCATACCTGACTCAGTGTCTCTCCCTGATGACAGGAGATGGGACTGCACCTGCCTCACGAAGAAACCAGAGACTGATTTGTCATCAAATATGTGTTTGCTTTGTTTGCATCTCAGACTCTCCTATCACACGTGACCGCGATAAGAGTAGTTGTGTAAAGGAATCCAAAGTTAACGTTTTGCAGCACTTGGAGCGGGGAAGCAGTTCAGCAATTTTCTTCTCAAGACCATTTATTGAGGCATCAATTGAATACCAGAGACCTTGCTCCCCGCTTTTGTTAAAAATCCGGTGGTTATTCTTCATCGTTGCCGAAAATAATCGCGTGAAATCTTACCCCAATACGCGACTGAGGGCGGAGCGCGATTCGGCCACCGCCGCGAAGAACTGGGGCAACTTCGAAGAACGATTGATTAGCCTATTGCTCTGCCAATCATGAAGCATGGCGGAGAAATCTGCCTCGAGTCAGTTTCTACATTTTCCCTGTACCAACCGCAGTGAGGGAATTACTAACTTCCATATGTAGACAAGGAGCGTCCTCTTGCGGGGGTGGTCCTCTGCTTCACCTCTATTCTTCCGGAGCAGCGGGTACCTGAGATACACCCCCCCCGATAGAGCTGATATCGGTGCATTCTCTTAGAAATATACTAACATGCTCTATTTTAGACTGAATTGGCTTCGATCGCTGGGCAAATGGGCGCTACTCATAAGCTCGACCTTACATCCGATGTCACGCATCTACTCGTGGGCGAAACCAATACCCCAAAATACAAGTTCGTTGCACGCGAGCGATGCGATATTGTCGTCGTCAAGCCGGAATGGGTGGAGGCAGTACGCCAGTCCTGGATGCAGGGGGGAGACACCGATATCCGCGCGATGGAAGAGGAGTACAAATTTCCGACGTTTATGGGACTCTCGATTTGCATTACGGGGTTTGAAGATAGTGAGTAGGACGGCCTCATCTGTAGATGGCACGATGTGCTGACGAATGCGGTTTCCCGCTCCCTACAGTGGCTTTCCGGAACTATATCCAAAGCAGTGCAGTTGCCCATGGCGCCGAGTTCAGAAAAGACCTTACGAAAACCGTCACCCATCTCGTCGCGCGGAGCACGGAGGGCGAGAAATATAAATTCGCGACACAGTGGAACGTCAAGGTGGTCACGATCAAGTGGTTTACGGATAGCATCGAGCGTGGCATGAGTCTCGAGGAGACTCTATACCACCCCCTTCTGCCCTTGGAACAGCAGGGTACGGGCGCCTGGAATCGCTCTGTCCCGAACCCTCAGGAGAAAAGCCAGGATAACGAAAACTCAACGAACCCCAGACCTAGGAAATTACGCCGGATTGCCAGTGCGAAACTAGGCGATCAGAACGAAGGCATCTGGAGTGATATTGTTGGTTCAGGGTTTGAACCTGGCGATATTGGGCGACCCAGTCAACAGAAGAAAGAAAGCCGAGCAGCTGCAAAGAATGTCTCTGTAATTCAGGAAGTCAAATCATTTGCCAGCGAGACCACCTTTGCGGAAGCTCAAGAGTCGCGTCAACAACCTTCCCAAGCAACATTCTCCCGTCGCAGCGGTTTTTTGGATGGTTGTTTCTTCTTGATTCATGGTTTTTCCTCCAAACAGGTATGTACCCTACAGCCACGTCCATCATTTATCAGACTCTAATCCTCCACAGACAAGCGTTCTTCGCCACCACATTTCATTCAACGGAGCCGAGTTGGTGGATTCGCTGAGCGAATTCTCCCGGCCGAATATACCCAAGACAGGCCACGGGCTCTATATAATCGTACCCTACAAATCCCCTCAATCAGAAGCGCCGTCTACGGACGACCTAGCTTTCGAGTGTGACGTTGTGACCGACATGTGGCTGGAAAGATGTTTGGATTCGAAAGCCTTGGTCTCCCCGGAATCTCACCTTGCGAATACTCCAATTCCCTCATTTCCTATCGCGGGTAAGTCTCTTTAGTTGAGTCTACCAACTTTAAGAAAATAAACCTGACCATAATAGGATTTTCCGGAATGAAGATATGTTCCACAGGTTTCTCCCGAATAGACCTTTTACACCTCTCCAAACTTGTCAACCTGATCGGTGAGCCAGCTACAGCCTTTTTCCACCCCATCGTCTACCTCAAGTCGGTATACTAATCTTTTAGGCGCGTCGTATAACGAATATTTAACCCCCCAAGTCTCACTTCTCCTCTGTAACGATTCTCTTCCCACGAATCCCGAAAAGCTCCGCCACACCTCCGAATGGGGTGTCCCGGCCGTTAAAATCGAGTGGCTCTGGACATCCATCCGAACCGCAAAGAAACAGCCCTTCGAGCCCTACCTCATGCGAAAACAATCCACCCAAAGCAGCAAGGATCTAGAACTGCGCGCTGGCTCGCGCTCCGAGCACACAACACAGCCGGACGGTACCAATGAAAGAAATAATCCTATCTCACAGCCAAGAAACCTACCATCCAAACCCCAAACCCATAAACGCGAAGAGTCCATGAAGAAACGAGAACTATCCGAACAGCCTTCCCGCGAGCCTAGCCAAAACGGAGAATCCACCATCTCCCAAAGAAAGGAAGTTCTGCCACCTCAATCCAAGTCATCATCCCCAGCCAAACCTCTCCCCGACCAGAACGGGACAAGGTCTCCATCCGTCAAACGGAAATTCTCGGACCATTCCAGCGCGTCCGCCGGTCCATCCGCAATCGACCTCGCCGTAAGCGGGTTCCTCAAGCAGGCTCGGGCGGCGAGCTCCCGCTCCACATCGGAAATGGGCGAGGGTAGCGACAGGATCCGCACGAGGAGACCGAAACCACTCCTTGGCAGAGCGCAGTCAAATTCTTCCACGCGTGCCATGGAGTCGAAGGGCTTCTCACGTGCAAGCTCCATCGATACACTGAATGAAGACGGGTGCGGGAGTGCGATCGAGAGCGTGAATACAGACGGGATTCCCTCTCTTGCGAACAGCGGGAAATTTGAGTATCCCGAGGGAGATCGAACGAATGATTTCAATAATGAAAACGAGACTCCGGTCATGACTCAGCTAGACTATGAGGACCCGGATGCTGTTGCAATGCGGGAGAAGTTTCTTAGAGGTGCTGGGAAACTTGTTGATAAGCCGTCTTCTAAGCAGGATATCGTCATTGGTGAAGTTAAGGATCTGGAAAATGCCGGATGGGGGACTGGACGAAGAACAAGAAATGCTAACAAGGTTGTGGATCTTGATGTTGAGTTTTAAAAGAAATTGGGTTACTTGCTGCATCTGCTTTGATTTTTCTACTCCCATGTCCGGTGGAGCGAGTGCGTTTGATGAATTTTCTGATGTTTACGTCCAGTCTATTGTTGCATGGTGGATGGCGTCACTGATCGTTGCTTTTCCCGGATATACCTGGACCTGGTTAGGAGTTCCACGGTGCAAACCGTTATTTACTTTGGAAATGTCATTACTTATGATAGAATTTCAGTATAGCTTAAACGCAATAAAACGCCCCTCCTAATAATTCCTAGAATTTGCTTTTGAAAATGCGAAACCCCGACTATCTTCAGAAGTAGAGTGGTATAGTACGCCTTTTAGATGATAACCTCGTCGCAACTACTATAAACCACCCAGTCCCCCTCACACAATTGCTACTGTTAGTATTCTTTAGATACAAGGTGTCCGATGTCGAGACTTGTAAGAATTTTCACTCGATTCGTATGCACTCTTAGAGGTATTCTCGAGAAAGCAAACCATTTTTTTGACGGCTGGACGTGTCTATTCCTTAGCTATTACGCAATTTGATGCTCGATCACAGTGAATGAATGAGCACAATTCTACCAACTTAACTTTTCTATTGCCGAGTGAGTCATTAGTCTCATGTGCTTGAGTCACGCCTTCTATTTCTTCCACGCTCAGCCCTTTCCATATAACACCTCAACCCACGTCTCTTCACCAATTCTTTCTCTACCACAACGCATCTTCAGCCGTGGTTATACCAGTAAGCCAACCTCTGATATTATTATCATTACAGATGTTCTTTTCGATCAAAGTTTTTCTTTTAGACCGATCCCCACCTCTATAGTCGTCCAGGTTTTATACAAGACACTATCCTTCACCGTTTCTCCTCTGGTGACTGGGAGCTGTAAGTTTCCCAAGATGACGATGAAATGTGTTTACATTTTTGAAAACTGACGATTTTGTTCTCGACGGCCATGGATTCTCAAAGCCCAAGTTCTATTTCAGTTCTTTCCACCTGCGTTGGTTCGTCTTCCTTCGTCTCCTCTGTCCCGTTACCATAACCCATTCCCTTTTTTTAATCGAAGTGCCTCCCTGGGTGGCAACCTCACATCCACAAGTATCCTATGGGCTAAGGAGCTAAAACCTTGCAGTTTAGAGTGTTACAAAAGTCCACGGAAAGCACTCAGGCCTATCTAATCCCCCTCGAATAACCGAACGTGTGAAAGTCAGCCACCCACCACACATGACCACATTCACTATGCTGCCCACTTTGTTTGATTTAACCCTACAAAAACCGGAAAGCAGCCCGCTACGAAGGGAAAGGAACCGATATCCGTATACAAGATACAACAACGGCCAAAACAACTAGGTGGGGAGTTGTTGAGACCGATCGTTCCTAGCGAACGAAAGTCAGGGAAAGCCACAAATCATACAAAGAGGCCTACACTGAAAAAGAGCCTGAATATCAGGCCGAAATTCATTTCTTCATCCGTCCAGCCAAGTGGCTAATATTTTCATGAGGCCTACGCCTGCTTTAATGATGAATAGATGCTCATTATTCTGAAAAGCGGTTCGAGACTACCGAACCTATTATCACACCTATCCCAAAAGTTATTCATTCCACCACTCGAACCATAACAACCTCGCTTGCCTTAAGGATGAGTAAGGGAATGAGTCATTCCTACTGAAAGGCATTGCAATAAATCAATTGAGCATTAGCAAACGGGTACTCTACCGCCCCCCAAAAGGCGTAACAAGCGGTTGCCTTCATGATGAAAGTCGGGAGCCATACACGGCCCCAGCTCAAAGGCACGCCAGGTTCATCAGCTCCATGTCCTTAAACTTCACTCGTACACTATATGGGTTGATATTAAATAGGTTGCGAACGACACCTTATCTTCTTAGTCATGATATGCTAGCAAGCGTTGACATACTTCGGACATTTATTCTTTCGTGTGGTCTGAGTCACAATTTAGTTCCTAGATAAAGGAAAGTATCTATAATTCCTAGTTTATATAAAAAAGAGCAATAATATGATGAACCTAATATGTGTTATACTCTCAAAAACGTATCCGGCGCTGATGCATTCGGAAACAATAAGGAAAACACCGGTCGGGTGCTCCCAAGGGCTTTTCTGGAGGCTTCAAGAGTAGCTAGTATCGTATGCAGGGGAGAAAAGAGGAAACGAAGGGGGAATAATGTGTAGCGAAGGTTAAAGGTTAAAAAAAAAGGAATTGATTGTACAAGAAGGGGATATTTCGCAAAACGTCACGAATGTGAAGGGATATTGGGAAAAGGACAGGCAAGCATGAGAAAAATTAAGGCAATAAATCATCCAGCGTCATAATTTTATACAAGGAAAGAGGAAACGGGGGAAAAATTAGGGGTGGTGGGCAGCAAGTGCACCAGGCAAAGGCGCATCAAGATCAATATTCTCGACGGACCCTCTGTTTTCGCCGCTGTCTCGGAAAAGGTTGGAGAAATACTTGCTTGCAGTCTCGCTCTCATGCTTAGTCTTGCTGACCTCCTGTTTACGCCGTGCAAGATCTTCAATGTCTTGTGCCAAGCTATTTTGGAGGTTATTGGCAGGCATCCGAAGAATACGACGGACTTCGGTAGAAATACGGGTAGCGTTTGAGTGCACATAGTCCATGTCGGAAAGAGTAGCGGCAAGTTTGCGGGAAAGACGAGGCGGAAGTGTCGATGGGATCGAAGATAACATGTACGCGGTCGTTATGGCGGCTGGTAAAGTTAGCCGAAGTTATAAGGTAATATAGGGTCAGAGAAGGGATTATAACTTACCTGCTGCAAAGATGCCTGGAAGGAGCAGACGTCGCACATTATTTGGACCGAGGAACTTAACAGCACTAAACATGCTGTCGACCCAGCTAATACCACCAAAGACTCTGCCGCCGAGGACGGTCACGACTGTCATAGCCATGCCTGTTCCCGCCAGTTTCTCCTGTTTTTCCCAAAGCCCAGAAACATCGAAGAAATCCAACAGTTCCACTTCAGTATCGACTTGTCTGGCAAGAGTATGCCGGCGGCCACGGCGGAACATCATATCCGCGCGGAAATTCAGAGGGGAGAATTTATCTTCGCCAACATGCAGGAGGCCAATGTTCTGGATGAAACCCACCCCTTGAACCGTTTTTGCGCGAGCGTAGTCCTCGCAGTTTGAGACAGATGATGAGATCTGCTCCAGCATAGCAACCTTGAGGTCTTCCGCGTACTGGAAGGCAGAGAAAATTCCAGGGTACTCAACCCGCAAGTCAGCCTCCGAAACCTGTGAAATGGCAGTCGACAAGGTGGATCGAGTGTGGTTGTACACATCCTCGCATGATTCATCGATACACGCGTCAGCCTCAACATGCAACTCGATCTTCTTTTTCTTCCCGTTCTCGTATGCGGGTTCAAGTTCTGCCAGTTCTTCTGTTACATTCCTGAGTTCAGCATCAGCAATGTCACGGTTGACTGATGCCAGGGTATTGATATCCGCGAGGAGGTTGAGAAGGTAAGTCCTAGCGGGGGCAAGCTTTGAGCGAGAGCGTTTTTCGAGCACGAATCGGCGCAAGGAACTTTCCAGGTCTTCAAAATCTTGGATTTTCTCTTTCTCTTTTTCTTTGCCTTTCCCTTTCCCTTTTCCTTTATCATGGGCCTTATCATCGTTATCATTGTCATCATCCCCAGTCGGCCAATCATTACCATTGGGATCCGACCCTCCACCACCGCCACCGCCTCCACCAGGGCCTTCAACAGGAACTTGTGGTGCGACAGGTATGGCATTGCTTGACACAAAGTGCACAAGCTCGGCGGCCTCCTTGTGTGTACGAGGGCTGAGTTTCTTGATTTGATCCAAGATCATGCGCTGACATCGTTGCTTATCGCGAATTTGGTCAAAGCCATTGACCACCATAAACATATAAGCTTTTTCGTGGGCGGCATTCCAAATGAAATCCTGGGCCGAAAGGGTGAAGTGATTTGCGGCAGACACGACAAATACCACCACATCGATCTCCTCCTGACGCGCAAAGACTGCGGTCGTCTTCAGAGAGTCTGAGTTCAGGCCAGGGGCATCAATCAGCGCAATATCTACCACGCCATTGTTGAGCAGCGACTCGTCAATTGTTCGCACATCCTTCACATAGACCTTACATTGCATGTACTTTGAGTTATCAATGACGATTTCTTCCAGTTCATGCAAAGCGTATACGTCATACGTGGTCTCGTCGTTACGATTGTACTGGCAATCCTTATGCACTGCGTGCACCTCCTCGACTCCACTGTTTTTCTGGGCATCGAGAACCTCACAGAAAATACTAGTACAAGGCTGTTGATCTTCGGGTAAGACCTTGCGACGGAGAAGCGCGTTGCAGAAGGTTGATTTTCCTGCGTTCAAATCGCCCGTAATCAGGACTTTACTTGAAATATCCTCAATCCTGTCCCGCAGTGAAAGGAGATGTTTGACGCTCTGGCTAATTTTTCCATCTAGAAGCGAGGCAATCGAGGCCTTTTCCAATGAGTGTACCAGCTCGGCTTGTGACAAGGCCCCGAGTTTCAAATCTAGCTTTAAGATTGAGAACTCTTGCGCGATCTGGGAAGTCACCAGCCTTGGTTCCGGCAGAGGCCGACGTTCTGCGGTAGTACTCGACTCTGCAATGTCCTCCTTGTCTGGCATGGTAGCAGCGCGTCGGAGTTGTCCTGGGCGAGGCAGATCGTCTGCCTGTGCGTTTGAATCCCCAAAATATGATTGGCTTTGTTGTAGTGATGGTCTTTGCGAAGGCGAGGCTGGAACGCTTTGTACAGAAGGGTAATGGGCAGGCCATTGTCGGTTCATATCCTGAAGCTCTCTTAGGGTCTCAATCGTTCGTGTGATAGCGCGAGCAAGTTTGGTTCGATTCGAGTTGCTGTAAAGATATTAGTACATTCCGAACCTACCTCGACTTGATCTGCTTCTTCTCAGTGAAGGTAAGGGGGAAAGGCATACTATAGTAACTGGTGAACATGACTTGCCACTACATGTCTCTCTTGTTCCGCTATGGTTCGGTAACGTCAGTAAAATAGCCCCATCGATTCCATCTCATAAATTTGAACTACTGAGGGGAAACAAACCAGCAGGATTCCACTCGCCCGATAGTATCGGGGTGTGCGCGGGAGTCGGCCTATCAACCAACATGTCTGATCGCAGCGCGGTGGCACCGGAATCACCATCCATCACGCTACCACCGTATCCTGAATCCGCATGCAATGTAGCCATCAAAGCTGTGGCACTCTCCGAAGTTGATCCATTTCCGACGGTCATATAGGCAGGCGGGGGCTGGGAGGCGAATGGATTCGGTGACGAAGGCGCGCTCTCTGGGGGGTGTCTGGATGACCCCTCTCCAGCAGAGGAGTCACCCTGGCCGGGGAAATACTCCTGACTCATGACGAAAGGATTGCGGTGTGCACAGGCATCGAAACTCGGATAATACTGTGCAGCAATTTGTCTGAAGCCGGAGAAGTGGTGAGATGATTTTCTTGCGGTCGGGGGAAATTTCACGTCCCAAAATGGATTGGTCTCTGCATGTGACCCTCCACTAACGGTAACGGGTAACGGTGCCGTATCGCCGATACATTTCTATCTGATGCCTGATGTCACCGCAGCTTTCATTTGGACCAAGCTATCATCCGTTCGTCCAGGCATATCGAATTGCATTCTGCGCTGTTGATTCTGTCCGCCACTTTCCTTCCATCCCCCCTCTTTTCACCTCGCTGCAAAGATGAATGTGAGTGGTCACGTCCTGGTCCTGGCCCGCAGGGCCCCGCTGACAACCTACTTTAGATCGTCGAGTGGGCGTTTGGCAAGCGTATGACGCCTGCTGAGCGTTTGCGCAAACACCAAAGGGCACTCGATCGGACACAGCGAGAACTGGATAGAGAACGAGTCAAGTTGGAGAATCAAGAGAAGAAACTTGTAGCGGACATTAAGAAGAGTGCAAAGAATGGCCAGATTGGAGCCTGTAAGATACAGGCGAAGGACTTGGTGCGCACGAGAAGGTAACTCCCCAGGCCAAGTTGCGCTTCCATTGCTGTGGCAGGACTCTAATATTGATTCTGGTACACAGATATATCCAGAAATTCTACCAGATGCGGACACAGCTACAGGCTATTTCCCTTCGAATCCAGGTACGAGGGCCAACTTTCCTGTCTCATGTTTATCAGAGAGCTTACCCATCCGCTCCCGCGAGATAGACCGTCCGAAGCAATGAACAAATGATGCAATCTATGAAAGGTGCGACCATGCTACTAGGAAGTATGAATCGGCAAATGAACCTTCCGGCACTCCAACGCATTGCTATGGAATTCGAACGAGAAAACGAGATCATGGATGAACGCCAGGAAATGATGGACGATGCGATTGACGAGGCGACTGGGATAGAAGGGGAGGAGGAGGAAGGCGAGGATATTGTCAAAGAAGTCTTAGACGAAATTGGTGTTGACCTTAGCCAGGCGGTATGTGTCGATTCCTCGTCACCTTATCGGAGCACTCGCAGTACTAACGTATTTTTTTTTCTTGCAGCTCGGCGAAACCCCTACAGATATACAGAAGAACACCACTGGCGAAGCAAGAGTTGCTCAACCGGTTGGTGCTGGAGGGGCTGACGACGATCTCCAGGCCAGGCTTGATAGTCTACGGCGGTAAAATGCATAAACCACACCGTGCCTTGCCACCATACCAAGAGCTTTATCTATTGATACTATACTGAAGAGTTTGGAGGGGTAGATTTTCAGTCGCTCATCAAGACCGGATCGCTCTAAACCTTCACATGGTTTTTGAGCGATAGTGCCCACGCTTCCACCCAAACAGCGTCTAGCCTTTTTATACGGAGGAGAATTGTGTTATGATCATGAAGCATTTATGTTATTTGAACTTCTGTTCAGCAGTCTTGTAAAGTTCAGCCTAATTACATCGTTGATAATTTGAGCCTACGGTACAACACCTTCCCTCCTAAGACAAAGGATTTGGATAGTAGACATGGGCTCTGTGTTACCCGTTATATTTGAAACCCCAAGAAAAAAGAGACTGCCTCAGTATCAAGAAAACTCCTCAGCCACAATGCATATTGGAGGCAAATTTGCGTATGGTCAGCAAAGGAAACTCCAGCGGCTGCTTGCATAATGCGGCCAATTAGTTGATGCAGCGAATTGCGGGGCCTTGAGCTTGTTCCAAGGCTGCGAGAATTGATCAGAAGCAGCTGCTGAGCCTTCTCACTGAAAGTATTATCTTGGCCTAGTTATATCAAAGGGGAATATGATGAGGCAACAAAACTGCATCACCCGCACAGGAGGAGACGCAGCATTTGGTCATGGTGTGGTTTAAGATTTATAACACGCTGACAAAGAGGAATTTGCTGTTGGATGTTGGCTGTTGGCTGTTATCAATCTGGAGAGGCCAGAAAGTCAAGAGCTCACGGTCCTTCTAATCCTGGGAGAGAGATGGGATGTTTTGGTTCCCAGCGATATTTTCCCTGGATATCAAAATGGCAGGAAACGAAGCCTTGTCCTTTCACATTAAATACATCGCCATTTTTATTGAAGTCGGTGGGCTTGTACCGACAAATGAGTCACAATTCTAACCACTAACAGCCGCACCAGCCTATAATATCCTACGGAGGGTTGTTGACATGCATGTCAAGGTTGGGGATGACGACAGCCATCCGCCTCAGAGGCTAAGGACGTCCAGCAGGAAATAGCGACACAGGAGAAAAGAAGAAAAAAAAATCCACCTCCCAGAGCGGAGGATGAATCAAAAGCAAGGAATCACTAGTTCAAGGCTCCTCAGGATGAACTGCGCCATACGAGCGACAGCCATCCAACGATGTTCCGCAGCAAGCATTTTAGCCTTGTGGATCGATCGATCATATTCAAGACTCCAGTGACTGACATGCATCATTAAGTGCAGCCGATGACAATGCATTCTGTTGGCTGGAATGGCGTGAGACATTTTCATTGGCATACCCCAATACGATTACGCCAAGCGAGGCTTTCCCGGGCAAATCAGATTGATTCATCAAACTTAGCTGCAGGATCCTGCTGCAAGAAGCTGAACCTGCCTCTGTCACAATCAAAAAGATTTGTGAAGTTGAGCCTCCATGCCCCAGGCTATGTCGCAGCCGCGCTTCTTTCTGCCTGTAAGAAACCGATCCTTCTGAATGAGAATGGATTGCGGAGGATCAAAACAACCACATGAAGGAACATGAGTGGCTTGCTCGGCTTTGCCTCATTTCTCAATTCTGAGAGCCTTTGATTTGACCAGGATTTTTTTCCCACTGCTTTCTCAGTCAGTGTTGTTGCCTTCAACACCTCGATGAGCGATGGGATTGGAGGCTTAGACCCTCCGACCCCAATAAACCTTCTCCTCAGGAGAGGGGAACCGTCCGTTTCCAAGGAGGGTAAGAAGGTCAGGAAGAGAAGGACGTCTTCTTGGAGAAAAGTAAAAAACATGAGGGAAAAAATCCTTAAAGATAGAGTCCATGAAAAATAATTCACGCATGCCGCCTCATTTTGCAATGCCCGGGTTGGGTCTACGCCCCATCCCATCTTATCTTGCAGAACCAGGCTGTGAAAGAGGCGTTTGCCCATTTGCCCTTCAGCTCAGACGACCTTACCTTCATGGCTAGGTAGCAATAATTCCAGTTGCCCCAGGGGTCAGAATGAGATGTTCTAACCATGTCAAGAAAATCAGGAAACCGGGGCACCAGTAATCGGCCATATTGACTGTGTTATGGGTGTGCCGTCGTTGAATCTGATTGGAATAAAGAATTCCAGGGATATTCCTTTCCTGAAACACAGGAAAAAGGTGTTTGTTGAGTATCTGCTGCATTTCTCTTGGGAGGCTGCACAACCCCTCACGACGCTTTATTCAACGAGAGAGGCAGAGGTATTTCAATCCGCCCAACACCCAGCTCCAAACTTCCTTCGCCTCTCGCTCGCCTGCCCTTTCCAAAGTTTAAATGCCTTCTTGTCCAATCTACTCTGCTTCTTTTACACCCATATAAAACTGACCGGATCCCAATCCTCAGACTTGTCGCCTTTCTTTTTCCTGTTTCATCAACAGTCACGTTTTAGGGGATGACGGTCATCCATCAAAACATGAATCCGTCCATGCCACACATGCATCCCCACTTGCCAGCTCAGCAGGGTGAGGCTGCTCGCATCATTTATGATAATACGCCTGCGCCTATAAACCCTAACGAACTGGTGGATCAAATGGGGCGACTCAACGTCCGCGCAGACAGATTTGTTCCAGGTGGTGACCGGTTTGGCCGAGAATTTGCCCCCAGTAAGCCGATATATGTTGGCTACACATTCTTCAAGGCGGATGGGGTCCCCGGCCATAAACCTAACTGGAAACAAATCGAGAAAAACAAGATGAATCTGAGCCAGGACGCCTTAGGCAAGTTAGTAAAGAATGGGGCCAAGACACAGTCGGTCACTCGGCAGTATAAGAGCCTGACGAAATTGAAACGCTCACATGTGGACACTCTCATTGCGGATCTTGAACAGAGTAATCCGCAATTTGATTGGAATTGTGTGTTTGTGAAAGAGGAACAGTTTGATGCAGAAGGGGGTTACGAAACGACCTCAATGGATGTTATCATCATGGGGAAACCCATCAACCGTTCAAACGCAAAGGCCCGAGTACTTGATGATACGGCTTCCATACACCTCCATGACCGAATGCCATCTCAATCTGACCCTCGCTTACCAGAAAATGACCCTAGAACTTTCATCAGGAACGGCCCGCCAGATGAGCAGTGGGGCGGTCCAGGTTTTCAGCAAGGACCACAACAAATCCCACAGCAAATGCATCCCCAGCATCCCCAGCACCCCCAGAATATTCAACAACCAACGCCGCAGTTCCCTCAGAATGGTCCTCACCCACCTCCTCCTCCACCCCACCACCCCAGTCAGCCTATGGGGGGACAACAGTTTCCCAACCAGGAACCATGGACGCCAGGAGGACCAGTTAATGGACACCGGTCACGACAAGAGCAATTCATGCACGGTCAGATGGGACCGGGTCCTGGCCCTGGCCAAAACCCAGGAGTCGGGTTCCAAGAACATGGGATGAGGGGCACACCAGGAGGGCCGAATGCTCGTCAGTGGGCCGAAATCCATCAACATCCCCATCAGGCGAATATGAACCCCAGACGGGCCAAATCACCGTACCGATCTCCTGATTCGGAACCCGAGCTAGTCCACGAAATCAGCGGTAGCAGCGAGGACGAGTCTTTTGACTATGATGAGGGGGACACTGAAGCCGCTCATCACTCCGACGATAGTGGTGAATGCGAAAAAGCCCGATATCGCGGAAGCCTCTACCGCCATGATTCATCTTCGAACTCGAAAAGACAGAATCACGGATTCCGCACTCATGCCCGAAAATCTTCGCAGAAAATCCACAGACCCCGGGGATCCGCCGAGTTCATTGAGATGATCCCAGGCGACAGCAGGCGCAGCAAGAGGCGATTGGGAAAGACGTATCGTCACAGCCGGGAAGTAGCACGACGTGGCTGGGAGCAGCCCCGGATCATCCAAACTCATGGCAGTATTGATGACTCCGACATCCTCTACCTGGAACCACCCCGTGGGGGGCGTCTTCAACACGACGCTCGGGAGCGAGTACGGAGCTTATACGAGCGTGAAAACGATCTCGAAGAACAGCAGAAATGGATAGACTACCAGCACCGAATGCTCAATGATAGGATCATCAACGAGAGAATTGTGGGCGACCGAATGAACGATGTTTACCCAGGCCGCCGTTTGCTGCGGGGTCGGCGTGGATACTAGGACACTATGCCTGGCCTGCTGAACTGAGAAGACGGGTTTCCTTGACCTTCAATTTGCACATATATCCATTATTATTAAAATTTTGTTTTTTTATCACTCATTTCCCTTTGTCATTTTTTCGGGTTTCTTCTCGGGTGTGCGTTTTGGCGAGTGGATAAGGTATAAAGAAATGTCGTCATTCCGAAAGGTTGGGAGGGGCCCTTGGATGGAGTCACTGGAGGGAACAACAGAACAGAATCCGGGAATTGGATCTTCAGGCGTTAACGAATTGGTATTATGGAGCTTGAATTAATGATACTTACTGCAATGCAATTTGTCGAGTGCAACAGAAAGGGTGTGTAGAGAGCAAGTGTTCAGGTATGAATTCCCGCTGCATGGCCAGCGCATCATTTAATCCCACTTTGCCTATCGATAAGCCCCTCCCTCGTGCTCCGGCAAGGCTTTCATCCCGCTGCCTCCCGTTCATTTTCGTCATTCCTCTACCTTTCGAATTTCTGCGCTTCTTTTAATTTCTCTCCTCCAATTTCCTCGAACCCTCCTCTAGATCTTCATTCATACCCATTATTCCATCCCATTCCATTCCACACATTCAAAATGGCTCGCAAATTTTTCGTCGGTGGTAACTTCAAGATGTATTCGCTCCCATGCCCCGCAATTCCTACCCAAGACTGGCCTGCTCCCATCTATACATCCCCACGAGCTCAACAACAAAAGAGCCCTGAAGCCACAATCGCTAACTATCTTCCCCCTTGGGATCTCTTAATGTAGGAACGGTAATGTTGACAGCATTACCAAGATCATCAAGAACCTCAATGATGCCAGCCTGGACCCCTCCACCGAGGTCGTCATCTCCCCTCCTTCGATCTACCTCCTCCTCTCCCGTCAGCTCGTCGACGACAAGATCGGTGTCTCCGCCCAGAATGTCTTCGACAAGCCCAATGGTGCTTTCACTGGTGAGATCAGTGTTCAACAGCTTGGTGAAGCCGATATCAAGTGGACTATTCTTGGACACAGCGAGCGTCGTGTGATCCTGAAGGAAAGCGACGAGGTGCGGCCAACGCCCCAACAACCCCGGTTATGGTCACACCGGGATCCGGAATTGTCAAAGTGCTAACGGAGATCAGTTCATCGCTCGTAAGACCAAGGCTGCCATTGAGGGCGGTCTCTCCGTTATTTTCTGCATCGGTGAGACCCTCGAGGTAAAGCTCCCTTTCCTTTTTTTTTTCTTGGTCCTTTTTTGGGTTTTTTACTTTTCTCCCTACCCCACCTTAGCACAACAGAAAGAATTAGTACTTCCCACCACAAAAATTAACAACCTCCACTATGTTTACAGGAGCGCGAGGCTAACAAGACCATCGACGTCGTGACCCGTCAACTCAACGCCGCTGCCAAAGAGCTCTCCAAGGAGCAGTGGGAGAAGGTTGTCATCGCCTACGAACCCGTCTGGTAAGACATCACGAGCTTTGCTCCCACCCTCCCTTCTTCCCCTCCCCGTCCCCCCACCACTTAGCTTATGTGGGCGCTAAGCTAACGGCATTCTAGGGCCATCGGAACCGGTAAGGTTGCTACCACCCAGCAGGCCCAGGAGGTTCATGCTGCCATCCGTGAGTGGCTAGGCAAGTCTATCTCCGCCGAAGCCGCCGACAACACCCGAATCATTTACGGTGGCTCCGTAAGTGAGAAGAACTGCCGCGAGCTGGCCCAGGAGCGTGATGTTGATGGCTTCCTCGTTGGTGGTGCAAGTCTCAAGCCTGCTTGTATGTCTTATCTATCTCCTATTTACCGCCCAATTTTTTGTTGTCATCCAGAGACTAACCTTACCACAGTCGTTGATATCGTCAACGCCCGCCTGTAAGCGCTTTTCACTCCCAGCCTTCGTAGGGTTACCATCCTACGGTAACCCCCATGCTCTCTCCTCCCAACCTTGACTGTGCTGTCAAGCGGGGCCGCCGTGCCTCGGCCCTGGATGTTCAGACTCCATACCCGCGTTGCTACCAGACGGTCTTTTCTCTAAACTTTCGAGACACCAAGTAAAAAAAATCCCGCAACTGTACAGAGGTCCTTCTAGTTATCATCCAGATTAAAACAAAACCATGCAATGCAAGTACATGAATTCAACGGTTCCATAAGATCGATGTATCAAACAGTATTCGTAGTTGGATAAAAATAACGTTCCACTAGTCACATTTGAATCATTATATAACGTATGTACATCAAGGGGCAGTTTTATTTACATGTAAAGAAAGGATAGAGAACAAGAAATCTTAAGAGGAGTAGGATATTGAAACACCCACACTCCTCCAATATGAAGTTCCCGGGTTACTCCCACCACCGCTCTGGGCCCCCGATGTAGAAGATGGATTGGCCCAGGACGAGGAGGTGCAGGAGCTAGGTCCCAGTCCAACGCCAGCACTTATCAAAAGCTCCTTCACGCGCCCCTCCCAGAGAAGTCGGACATTCCAGGATTGATCGACCCGGACTTTCAGAACTGATTCCTGGGTCTCTTCTTTTTCTACCTTTGGGGGGGGGAATGCGGTCGGATCCGTGGCACGCATCTTACGACGGGCCCACTCGAGACCATCATCATCGACCCCTATGGACTTTTTCGTCTGGCGCCATAGCTCGCATCCTGCGACCATCTCACTTTCCCAGCTGTAGACGTTGAATCCGAATTTTGAGCTGAAGGATAAGTTGGGAGTTGCACTGAGTGAATAGGTGGTTGATAGTGAGCCGGTCAATGGGGTCAGGGTTAGCGTGAGCGTGTATGGGAAGGTGGAGATAGGCGCGGAAGATGAGGGCGCATCGGTGGCCGCGGGCAAGGTGCTGAATCTCAGGCCCGTGGACATGCCGATTAAGGATGAGACGGGAGAGTAGTATGCCTCTGCACCAGCAGAAAGGAGCGACAAGGGCGGGACGCTGTTTTCCTTTGCGGATCGAGGATCGGGGCCGAAGTTCCATAGTCCACGCCAGCCAAAGAGAGAATTGTCCGTGCTGAAAAGATATTCATTACTATACTTCCCGGTGTCGTGGGAGAGTTGTGTTAACAGAGTCGCTTGGGGCGCGGACTTGGAGAGGGGGGGCCCTCGTGTTGAAGACACCGCAAGCGAGAGTTGCATGGTTGGTGACAAACGTCGGAGGAAGAGCGCATTCAGGGTTGTAGGTGGAGGGAGGTGCAATGTTGCATGCAGCAACGTTGCCTTCTGCCCATTGGGGCTGAGGCCATAACCAGTACCCTTATATGCATCAAGTATGGAATCCCACCCCCAGTCATCGGTAGATGGGGCAATGGGGGTTTGGACTTGTCTATAACCGGGTGAAAGTTTTCGAAGAGGAATTAAGGCGCTTTTGCTTGGAGTATTTTCAAATGGTATAGTGCTATACAAATATGATACGGAGCCTTCAATCAATCCAACTGTACCAAGCGTATAGCTCGTTGCGAAATTCCGGGTCGAAAGAGAGGACAGATGAACACGCATGCGCTCGGGGGTCTGAAAATCAAGAAGCGCTATGATGTGGATCCGGTCAGCCTCAATTGCCGCTTTATCAAGTACTTAAAGAGGAAAATAATGAGTACAGGATCGAGATACTCACATTGAGCTGTCGCCGTAAGCGACGAGTACGAGTTATCGCGGTTCCATTGAGTCGCTTCGGCGAACGCCAGTTGGATATAATCCATGAAGTCGAGCATGGTCGAGCAGCCAATGGCGATTAAATATAAGCGCTGTTTACTTCAGGACCAGGATATACCCCAACAACAACGCTCTGGAGCAGATTGACCGCAATCCGGGGCTCGACCGGGAAAAGGAGAAAAGACACTGTCCGGGTGAGAGCCATCACAAGCTCATTTCCCCATCTAGTCCTTCGGATAAGCCCCGCATCAACATTAATCCGCGTGTTATCAGCAAAAGAAAAAAAAATAATTCCAAGAATATAATTTTGAATTCCCTCAAATTTACAATATTCTCCGCACTTGTATATAGACCTCGATCCCGCACTTCTGCCGGGTTATATTCAAGGCTTCTTTTTTTTACTTTCCCGTCCAATTTTAAATCGCCAATAACTGCCAACCATGCCTCGTTCCAAGCGTCAAAAGATTGTCCACGAGTCGAAGACCGCCAAAAAGTCTCACAAGGAGCAAACCCGCCGGCTCTACGCCAATATCCGTGAAAGTGTCGAGAAATATGAGCATCTGTTTGTCTTTGCTGTTGATAATATGCGCAACACATACCTGAAAGATGTGCGCACTGAGTTCGCAGACAGCCGGTAAGTAACCCTAAAGAAAACCCAGATTCTCCCCCGCTACGCACTACTCTCTCTTTATAATTTAAAACGAAACCACCGGAGAGGAATCGAGCAGTTGGAGATGGAATAATCGGTCGAAATTCAAGAAGCTAACCTGGATATTAGTCTCTTTTTCGGTAAAACAAAGGTCATGGCTGTCGCACTTGGCCAAAACCCCGAATCCGAAGCTGCCACAAACCTGCATCGCCTTACACCTTATTTGACCGGTGCAGTCGGTCTTCTTTTCACCTCGAGAGACCCCGAGTCCGTCATCAGCTATTTCGACTCCTTCCGCCCGCTCGACTTTGCCCGCGCCGGAACCGTCAGCCCTCGCTCCTTCTCTATTCCCAATGGTCTGGTTTACGCGCGTGCTGGTGAAGTCCCAGCCTCGGAAGATGAGCCCGTTAGCCATACGATTGAGCCCGAGCTCCGCAAGCTAGGCGTTCCCACCCGGCTCGTCAAGGGCAAAGTCATGCTCCAGTTGACAGACGGCCAAGAAGGTTACCCGGTTTGCAAGGAGGGTGATGTTTTGGATTCTCGACAGACAACACTGCTCAAAATGTTCGGTGTCGCTACTTCTGAGTTTCATGTGGCTTTGAAAGCTCAGTGGAGCAGAGACACCAGCGAGGTCAAGATCCTCGAAAAGGATGGAGCTGGTATGGATGTGGATGGCCAGTGAAACGGGTACCGAAAAAGTCTTTTTTTCCTTTCTTATATTTTCTTCTTTACAACGAAATCCTCTGGGCATTTCATGGAGTTGGGCTTCGGCGCTTTGTTTCTTTTGTTTTTCCCCCTTAATTTCTGCTGAGACGTCGATTTCCCTTGGTATCAGCTTGATGAGCGTATGATGAACCTAGATGAGGAACATGCCAGAAAGCTACTCATTATATCCTTCCGTCAAAGGCAAAATATAGAAAATTAAAGAAATTTTAGATCTTTAAAAGGAGGCACCCTTTCCTGTCGAAAATAAATAATAATAATAATAGTAATAAAAGAAGAAAAGCTATTACCTTTTATTATAACCATACGAAGATGTCCGGCATAGGTCATTGTTGTGCAGAAAAACCTTACCTTATCTTCTTACCTGAGTGCCACTCCGTCCCAGTGAGAATTCCGTCTGAAGAGATGCTGACTACCTAAAGTACATACTTACCCCTGAGGCCAGTTGAGATGTGAGAAGGCCATAACAACAGGAGAAAAGAACATGATAAAAGACATATAGAGAGAAGAAAAAGGACACAACAAGGAAAGAAACATGGATTCGAACCACGCCCAACACCAAACCCTTGATGCCACTGTAGACATTTCACTTGTTTCGACGAGGGAATAACTGGAATCGAACGTGAGTCTCCAGCGAGAAAGATATACCTCATAACCATCATGATTGAAGAAGGCGCAAGGAGCTTTCGTCTACTGTAAGTAACCGAATCAAGCCTTCAAACGCAGAGGCTGAAAACATGTCGGCCTTATCTTACCCATTGCCACGGCGGAACTATGAGGGAGAGAAGAAACATGTAACCGGAGATACCCACCAGCAAGCCGTTACTGAGTACTGCGATGGGAACGAATTGCGCCATCAAAAAGGCCATCGAGGGAGGGCTCCTCCTAATACCGTCTCTTAGCACGAGGATCGTCGTATGAATCATCCTCGTGATATCTCTTCCGTCCGTGTTCCTCTCGGCCACCGCCATATCTGTCACGATCACGGTCGCGCTCGCGATCACGGTCACGGTAGCGATAGTTGTCTCTGTCGCGGTCACGGGGCCGGTCACTGGGCCGGTCACTTTCGCGATCACGGTCCCGATCACGTCGGTCACGGTCGCCATAGCCTTCCCTAGGCCTTATAGGTTCACGATTGCTGCCAGTAGCGCCCCGGTCGTGTCTACCTCCGCCAAACCCGGCGTTTCGGCCGCCTCCCGGTCCTGAAGGAGCATTTGGAGGTGCTTGCCCACCCCCACCGAATCCATTCCGACCTCCCTGGTATCCAATGCCACCACGCCCGCCAAACCCACGATCACCGCGGAAGCCACCCTTGAATCCTCCTCTACCTCCGAAACCGCCCCGGAACCCACCGCCAAACCCTCCCGGACCTGAGGGAGCACCAAAGGACCCGGGGCCAATAGGGCGTGAAGGTAACGCCTTAGTGTAGCCCCGACCTCCGAGGCCACCACCAAACCGACGAGGCTTCCAGCCTTTAACAGTACGACCACGTTCAACATCAACCAGAACACGACGGTCTTTGATACGTATACCATCCGTTTCCTTGTAGGCAGCTGAAAACGACAGAGGCAAAAGGGCCTAGGTCAGTATCAATTAGACATATCAATGAAATTGCAGCAATACCTTTCATGTCTTTTTCGCGCTCATATACGATAAACGCATAGCCTCTGTGTGGCTTTTTGGAGCCTTTGGATGTAATAGAGTCTTTGACAATACGGATCTAAAAACCATCAACTCAAATCCCAAAAGATCATTCTTTTCAAAAATCATTACCCTCTCAATGGGACCAAATCGTCCGAACTCCCGTTCCAGATCTGAATCTTTCACGTCGTAGCTAAGCCGACCAACGAAGAGAGTCTTAAAAGGGTCTCCGCGTGCTTGGGCGTCATTATTAGGCTCATCTATCAAGTTCTGTCAGTCAAGGGGCATAGCGCCGTATATAGCACATAACTAGGCGCGTACAAGCTTGAAGACCATCCGTCAATTGTTGATCGATATTTTCCTTCTTCTCCAGCTTCTGGCGCCATTTGCGTTGCAGCCAGCTCTCCGTAGGAGTGTATGGAACCTCCTCTTCGTACTTCTTCGCCTCAGGGAGAAACTGTGCAATACCACCGATCGCGCTTTTCTTACAGTCCTCAGGCGCCCGATCGATAGGTGTAACCCAACGCAGGGGGGGGCGAGGCTGGAAGAGGGCCAAGAGCGGAGGGGGTAGCTTGTCGGTCATTCTGACCTCAAAAAATTGTGCGAGGGGGTTGCTTCAATGAAAAGGGAGTGAAAACCTAGCATCCGACTTGAAGAGACATGGAGCACACCGATACTGTTGATAGATCTTCGTGAGCACCTCAATAATGTTGGTTGAATTTCGTGTCCGTCTCTCCGCCTTCCTCTCAAGCCGCAGGCGCCAAGCGCGCTAACCGACCATTACCGCCAACCAATGACAGACAGCTGCCGGGAGCTGAAAAGTCCCCAGAATTGCCCTGCAAGATTCAAGTGGGTGATTTGTGAGGTTGTTTTCAGAGAACAGTGACGAGAAGATATAGCCACGATGCCAGTCACCGGAATCCGAGCAGTTGCTACCGCTAGAGTGAGTCCAGTTGTAGATACCGAATAATTAGGTGTCTTCTTTTCCTACGGACTTTTTCATGAGCTGACAAAATTCCGATACAGAATGGCGTGGGCGCTTTTATCCTTCAATGCAAGCGCCTAGATTTCCACTATTGTGACTGGGCTGGGAGCTCTCGGGGAATGCTGTACGTCTATATATCATTTTAACCCCCATATAAAGGCAAGACATGCCTTGTTAACGTTTCGCAATGGCTAGGTCCTTCCTCAAGCATTCCCTCCCCACCTTCGCCAAAGAAAACCCCCAGATCGAAATCCGAGTATCCCCACGACCTCACAAGCACCCGGTAATCAAAGGCCATTATGTCAACGGACGGGAAAAGGCGATCTGTGTGCGAAACCTCGAACCCGAACAAATCTTCCAGAAGGCAAACTTGCTGAAGGAAGCTAGTGGCGAGAAGTTGAAACGCACCAAGAAGCCCGTCACAAGTATCAACGACAGTGTGCGAGGTATCTGGTCTCCGTATCACGGAGGTCTCAAGTCGGTATAGAGTACGGGAGTATTGGATTCTTTATAGCGGTGTTATATTGTGGGTTTTCAAATTCCAAGGTTTTCGAAGCATTGCATTACGAACTTTCATCCTCTTTTTTATTTAAGAAAGAACCTGTATCATATGTACCAAATTACTATCAAGTGATCAAAGAGCCATGCTCATCGTAAAAAATCCGTTTATTCACTTAGTGACCCGCAACTACAGAGTTAAACGATTAACCAAAACGCTCCCACGCCATATACAGATGTTAAACCACAGAAACCCATCCGCCGAAAATGAAGAGAGAGAAAAACCTGTACAGTGAGGGTATCGAAAAGAAATAGAAGACTCTCGAGAAATTATCCATCCGAACACCGGGGTATGTATGCAAACGCTTTACGCTGTACTATATAGCACAACATTCATCATAAATATACTTGGAACATTGACCGCGGAGCGCTAATGCTTTTTTCACAGCCCGGAACCTGACATTTTGAGAAAGGCTTGGTTTTCGAGCTTGATTTCTTGGCTCTAGTGAGGGAACGGTTCGTCGCGCACTCGCCACAGTAAACCTACAAGTAACGTCAGTGAGGGAAGAGACAAAGCATAATAACTTAAGAAAAGGATACGAACATGTCCACATTGTTTAGCCACCCATATCTGCTGTTTGACCTCATCCCCTAGGCCAAGTTCAGCATCGCAGTTTGGGCAACAGACAATATCATTCTCCCCAGCAGATCCTGTAAATCCTTCAGGTGGTGGGGTGGGGGGCTTATAAACAGGTCCAGGGCGTCCCCTGTCCGGCATCAATCCACCCAAGCCATCGACATCCAACCCAATTGTCAAATCAATAGCACCACCCAAGCCATCGCCAATCCAAAAAGTTTCGAAGTCAGGGTGAGCGAAATTATGGGGGGCCCAAGGAACTTCCCGTCTGAATGGACCTTCTGGGTGCAAATGACCTGGTGCCAACACCCCGCTGTTTGACAGTCCAATCATGTTCCAAAAGTGCGAAGTAACCAGCCCAGGGTTTCTGGGCGGCGGCGGCGGTGGTGGTGGTGGCCGTCTTCTAACATTCGCAGATAAAAATTGTACTTCAGGACTGCTTGGGGGCTCGGGTTCTTCCTCCAGATCTACAACATCGGCCATAATATCTCTTCCAAATCGGGGGGGCCTGGGTCGAGGGCGGTCTGGCGAGTCCGGTTCGTTTGTGAGGTCAATGACTTCGTCCTCTAGGGGAGGAGAGGTCGTAATTGGTCGTCGCATGTCTAACCCATCTCCGGGATAGTGAAGTGGGCGAGGGGTGGCGTTGGAGGATTCCCCATTTTGCCGCCGCGATTCATGAGCTGTGGGGGATATTTCTCTATGTTGTCGCTAGAATACAGAACATATTGTCAGTAAATTATTATACCGATCTTCATAAGTTGGAATATATGTTTGGTATACCCCGCTTCTGGGGCGAGGGAGGGAATGGGGTAAACTGACCTTCCTAGGACGGGCGGCCAGGAACTGGATGCCAGAGTCTCTATTCATGCTGAATTATGTGTAAGGATGGAGAGAGGCAGGAAATGGAGTGGGATTTGAAGGAGAGAAGTAAGAAAATAGGTGAAAGAAAAAAGAGAATAAAGAAGCGTTGATATTAAGCCTCAATACTGGTTGATGTGGAGGCCATTGCTTAGTGATGTGAGGCAAGTTGGTTTGGGTCCGAGTCCAAAGATTGAGCAGTTTCCGCCTTCACCCACCCTTTAATAGCGCCAAAGGATGAGTTGATCAAGGAGAGGAGGCACTTGGGCAAGAATGAGATTTTCCAGAAATTTCAGCACAGGTAGCACCTCGTTGTTGTATGGTTAGGTATTATCTAAGAACGAGTCCGAAGGTCCAGTGAGCGCCAGGAGAGAGGTGATTGGACTAGGGAAGCCATGTCCAACTCATCACATTGAGCTGGTCCTCGCCGAGAAACTCCCATTATCAAAGACTGGTCATTATTTTTTTCTTTTCTCTACTGTTTCCCTTCTGTCTCAAAGAATCTTTGGTCTCACCCAAACACAACAAAGAGCTAAAAATACAGAATAAAAACGGATCGGAAAAAATAATAAAAGAAAATAAAGAGAAATAGAGTCAAAGAAATAGTCAGAGTTTTTTGTGAACTATTTAGAAAAAGGTATCATTATTACTGAGCCGTCAGCACCGTCAGTCCCCCATCAGTATTAAGTGCCACAATGCTCTGAGCTGCAGTGCCCCATGCCACACCCGCTGCAGGCACAGCACTGCGCAATGGCTCCGACCACGCCTTCGATGTCTTGGAATATTGTTGAACTGTTAAACCGCTGGGACCACCAGTTAGGAGGAACTGCCCGGTATAATCCCAGCTGATCGAATCGACCTGGCTCCCAGTGTCAAGGACCTTAATTTCCTTCGAGGTACGTAGGTCCCAAATGGAGACCATTGTCGAGTTTTCTGTCACTGCGGCCAAAAATGTACCATTTTCGGAGAAGAAAAGGCGTTTGACAGGGCCAGACAATTCGTAGTTTGCGGCTGGAGCACCGGTTTTAACGTCAAATATTTTAATCTGTCCGTCAACGCCACCAGCGGCAACAAGATGACCATCTGGATGGAATTCCACAGACAGTAGAGCTAAAGAGACAAGAGAGAGACGTTAACCGAATCCAAATAGATATATATGTATTCCCAGGCAGTGGTTGCTTACAGGCGTCGCTGAAGGTTTGGGTGATCACAGAGTTTGTTGTCAGGTCGTACAACACATAGCTCTTATCAGCACCAACAGAGGCCACGATATCGCCAGTTGCATGAACAGCAAGGGCCGTAGCGGTGCCAGCATGGGAGTTGAAGTTTGCAACTTCGTTGCCACCCTCAAACACCTTCACAGAGCCGGTGGAGGAGGCGACAACAGCCTTATCCCCAGCCCAGATGGCATCTGTGACCGGTCCACTGGCCTGCAAGTTCTGAATAACCTGCTTCTGCGATAGCGAATAAATGCCAACGGCTCCATCAGCGCCCCCAATGAGAGCCAATTCCCCGGATGGGTTAAACGAGAATGCTTTGGCTCCTGGATAAAGCGCATCGGTGCTCTCGGAAGGTTTGAACGCAGAAACATCCTCGCCTGTCGCCCAGCCTTCAGGGACGGGGCGCTTACGTCGGGTTTTTGACAGCCTGCTCTAGGTCAGCTTTCGTAAAGCGAGAAGGGGAAAAGGGAGGCGACGTACGAGGCCTGGACGTTCTCTACCCGGGCCAAAACAGCGTCTGGAAGCCCGGCGGAATCCACTTGCATGGCTTCCCCAGAAGCACCGGTACCTCTAGCACCAACAGTGACTTTAGAAAGTGCATCGCGTGCTTCATCTCGTTCCTTTGTCAACCGTGCTATCACCCGCACTGCAGCATCGTGTTGGTAAAGTGCAGAGCTCAATTCTTGTCGTGTTTGCGCCAAAGTCTGCCGTAGTGTGTAAGTTTCGAGGGCCAAGGCGTCCCACTCCTCCTGGAAGACACTGAGTAACGAAGGAATCGAGGTGAGGGTAGGAGGTCGAGGTCGGACGACGCGTTGGGACTTGACCTCGACGAGGTCGTCGGTGGAAAGCTCCTCCCCAGTCACGGGGTCTTTGCCATTCTCGGCGATGCAAGCCTCGATAAGTCGCTTTTCAAAAACGCTGCCTAATCAGAGTCAGATAGAAGTCCAGGCCGCTAGATGCCTCTGAGGAACCTACCGCTCTTGGACGAGACCACAGGCACTTGGGGTGCCTCTCCCGAAACTATAACCAATTCATCATCAATATCTGGTCAATAGGAGGGGTAATTGGGCGGGAGCTTACTTGCGCACAGCATGGTTGTTGTGAATGGCTGGTTGATAAGGTTGGTTGTGGTTGATGCGAAAGCTGTGGCTCCTTTGGACTTTTCGACTGCTGCTCGATTTGGTTTAGCCGCACCGCCGAAGCTGGCCGATCCGCAGATGGCTTGGCGACAAACACCTGTTACCAGTCAACTTCGACACGATGCACCGTGCTCTCTTGGCTTGATTGCATATTCTCATATATTTCTCACGCCCATGAGGTTCATGGCTTAATGTGTGCCTCTGATACTCAACCAGGAGCGGCCGCCATCCAAAATTGTCCTTCTTTCTGCGGACCTTGATAGGACATCAAGAATGAGCTCACCTCACCTGTTACCTTCATCTAGTATACTTCGAAAGGCATTTTGTGCTATACCGTGCTCTTCATCTTGAGATATATACTAACCTGCAGAATATCTGGTGGCTAAACCATGTCTTATAATGCGAAGAACCTCGCCTATGGTAAGCACTCTCACTACATGTTAATACAATCCAGTGCTCACATGTTTCTTAGAGGCAAACGAACCTGCTTTTTTACAGCGTCTACGGGGCCAATATGGAAGCTCCTCCGGTGGTCTCGAACGCCCAATATCGCGTCGGCCTCGCAAACCGAAAACCGATGACGACGACGACCAACCTACATACGTCGATGAGGAGAGCAATGAAGTGATATCCAAAGAAGAATACGAGGCTCTAGTGAACGGCGGCTATGATAAACAAGCTGAGAGCCCCGAAATATCCACAAAGGCCGGTCAGCAGTCAACGACGCAATCTCCCCGGGGCGATGATAAAACTGCCCGTGAGAAAGAGGGCTCGGGATCGAAGCAAAATTTAGCAGGCATAGGCGGGCAGAAAAAGCGAAAGCAAGCTAAAGTCGTCGGGGACGAAAAACCAGCAGAGGATGAGGATGCGCGATCCCTAGATTCTGGCCCACGTAAACAGAAACAGAAAAAGAAGAAAATAAAGCTCTCATTTGAGGATGAGTAGCTTCTTCCCAGGAACTTTATTTGTCCATGTATAATTACTCCAAAATCCTTCTTCCTGACAAGTAAAGATACTGTGCACATGATAGCCCGAGCGGGCTAGAACCTGAGGCATCAATTTCGCCAGCTAGGTTCACCAGCTAGCAGTAAAAAAGGTGAAAATCCTATGTAAGCCGTCTATATTTTGATCCACTCTCATATTACTCAAGTGTTCCCAAGTTGTGGCCGTCCTCCAAGTGTCTAGAAAATTTCCCATCTGGGTCATACCTACGTCAACATTCGGAGGAGAATATTTTTTCTCGGCCAATTCCGCAGCTTGCGGAACACCAGAAACGACACGAAAACTTCAATCCAACGAGTCTTTTCATCTCCGGAATTAGGTCGCTGGCAGGCAGCACCGTCCGTCTCTGAAAATGCCTGTTGTGAATGTTGACGATTTAGTCCGTCTTCAACGGAAACCTGATGACATACGAAATGTAAGCTACCCCTCCATGATCCCCTCATCCCACTTCGATGTTAGAGTCGGCTGCGATTCCAGATGATAAAAGCTAACCAAAACCCAGATATGTATTTTAGCCCACGTGGTATGTGCTAAACCGGAGGTTTATCTTTTTTCTCATGTGTTCTATCCCATTAACCTGTCATTTGTTCGTGGTACTAGGATCACGGCAAAACGTCTTTGACGGATAGCCTCATCGCCACAAATGGCATCATCTCACCAAAGCTGGCGGGTAAAATCCGCTATCTGGACTCTCGTCCAGATGAACAGCTGCGAGGTATTACTATGGAATCTTCTGCTATTTCTCTTTTCTTCTCTATGATGCGCCGCTCGGCTCCAGAGGCTGCCCCGGAAGCCAAGGAATACTTGATTAACCTGATTGACTCACCCGGGCACATCGATTTCAGCAGCGAGGTATCGACAGCCTCACGTCTTTGCGATGGTGCTGTTGTTCTTGTCGATGCTGTTGAGGGTGTCTGTAGTCAGACTGTTACTGTTCTCCGCCAAACCTGGGTGGAGCAGCTGAAACCAATCCTGGTCATTAACAAAATTGACCGGCTCGTCACCGAATTGCAGATGAGTCCTGGGGAGGCTTACTCTCATCTGGGTAGGATACTGGAGCAGGTGAATGCGGTAATCGGTAGCTTCTATCAAGGAGAGCGGATGGAAGAAGACCTCCAATGGAGAGAGCGTATGGAAGAACGAGTCAATGCATCTGCCGCTCAGCACTCCAAAAAGCAAGTTCAGGATGGTGATAGTACGCAAGGGAGCGTCGATGGGCTAGAATTTGAAGAAAAGGATGACGAAGATCTCTATTTTGCGCCAGAGAAGAATAACGTCATATTCTGTAGTGCGGTGGATGGCTGGGCTTTCACAGTTCGACAATTTGCAGCGATCTACGAGAAAAAGCTTGGAATTAAACGCTCAATTTTGGAGAAAGTTTTATGGGGGGACTACTATCTCGACCCCAAGACAAAAAGAGTCCTGGGCCAGAAGCACCTTAAAGGGCGAGCCTTAAAACCCATGTTCGTCCAGCTTGTGTTGGATAGCATCTGGGCCGCATATGAAGCCACCACTGGTGGAGGCAAAGGAAAAGGGTGAGACCAGATACTCCGTTCGTCATACCTTGAATACTAAAAGAAACAGGGATCCGACCTTGCTGGAGAAGATCACCAAATCTCTGTCTATCACCATTCCGCCATATATTCTGCGTTCGCGGGACCCCCGTAATGTCATGACCACATTATTCTCTATGTGGCTACCCCTCTCTACTGCTCTCCTGGTATCCGTCATCGAATACCTTCCCAGCCCTCGCACTGCACAGGCCACTCGGCTACCGGCACTGATCAAGGAGTCTCCGGGGTCTAATTTCGTAGATCAGAAGATCAAAAATGCGATGGTTCAATTCAAGACCGGCCCCAATGAACCCGTTGTGGCATACGTCAGCAAGATGGTTGCGATTCCAGAGAGCGAACTGTCGTCAAGCAAGAAGAAATCAGGCATGTCAATTTCGGGAGAAGAAGCTAGAGAAATTGCCAGGAGGAAGAGGGAAGAGATTGCCAAAATGCAAGCAGAAGCCAACGGTGACCAAACAGACGATTTCTCGCGGATAACTTCAGCCTTCGAGCGGGCTTCCATCAACGATGCCTCCCAGGAAGGTGAGGCTGAAGAAAAGGAAGACCCTGAGCACCTAATTGGGTTTGCACGCCTCTATTCGGGGACGCTTTCCGTTGGAGATTCGGTGTATGTCCTAGCACCCAAATTCTCTCCAGAAAATCCCCATGCAAGCCCGGAGCCACAGAAAGTTACGGTTACCGATCTTTACCTTCTAATGGGCCGAAGTCTCGAACCCCTTCAATCGGTTCCCGCGGGCGTTGTCTTTGGAATCGGTGGCCTTGCCGGTCACATTTTAAAGACCGGTACACTCTGCTCGCAACTTGAAGGTAGTATCAATTTGGGTGGTGTTCCGTTAAACACTCCGCCTATAGTGAGAGTTGCTCTCGAGCCTGTGAACCCCTCAGACCTAGGCAAGATGGTTACAGGTTTACGCTTGCTCGAACAAAGTGACCCCTGTGCTCTTTACGAAGTGCTGCCAAATGGTGAACATGTCATTCTCACTGCTGGAGAATTACACCTCGAGCGGTGCGTGAAGGATCTTCGGGAACGGTTCGCCAAATGTGAAATCCAAACCGGCGAAACTATCGTTCCATACCGAGAGACGATTGTCAACGCACCAGAAATGGCGCCTCCAAAGAACCCAGACCTAGGAAGAGGTGGCGTATTGGCAGTGTCGGCGTCGAAACAGCTCACCATCCGATTACGGGTTGTTCCTTTACCATTTGCTGTCACGGAATTCTTTGCCACACACGTCGGGACAATCAAGAGGCTGCAATCCGAAAAACGAACCGCCAAATCTGGGAATGAACCCGACAACCTCACCACTGAGAGCACTCAACAGGTGGAAACCAGCGACGCCACGGACGAGGCTAGGGAAGGCACCTTGCTCTCTCTCAAGGACTTCAAGGACGAACTCAACAAGATCCTCAAAAATGAAGTTAAAGATAATAAAGATATGTGGGGTAACGTGGTAGACAGGATCATCTCCTTTGGGCCCAGGCGTATTGGTCCCAATATCCTCGTTGATGCTACAGAGGTGAACACTTGCGAGAAATTGTGCATTTTCCCGATGGCCCCCCTCTCCTTTTTAGAAGACCCACAGCTAACTTAGATACAGCCTACAAGATGATCCCAAACAGCAACCTAATCCCGTTGCTGAAAGTGGCAACCGCGAAGCCTTAGTGGTTCGTGATTTCTGTGACAAGATTGCATATGCATTCCAACTAGCAACCGGTCAAGGCCCACTTTGTCAAGAACCCATCCAAGGGACTGCCGTGTTCCTCGAGGAGATGACCGTAAATAGCAGCGAGGAGGACGTGGACCTGGGTCGCCTAACAGGCGAAACAATCAGATTGGTTCGGGAGAGCATCTCCCAGGGGTTCCTTGACTGGAGTCCACGGATTATGCTTGCGATGTACAGCTGCGAAATCCAAGCATCCAGTAAGTTTATTCATTCCTCAGCGCCCATTTTCTATTTCCCCACAATGAGCCACATAACTATAGCAAATGGGAGCACACTCACTAATTCGAAATTCCAGCTGAGGTCCTCGGCCGAGTTTACGGCGTTATCACTCGTCGTCGCGGTAGGATCCTTTCCGAGCTGATGAAGGAAGGAACTCCATTCTTCACCATTCTCGCCGTCCTTCCTGTTGCTGAATCCTTTGGATTTGCGGAAGAAATCCGGAAGCGGACGTCCGGAGCCGCTCAGCCGCAGCTAATTTTTGCTGGATTCGAGGCCCTGGATGAAGATCCTTTCTGGGTTCCGGCTACAGAAGAGGAACTGGAGGATCTAGGCGAACTTGCAGACCGAGAAAATGTGGCGAAACAGTATATGGATGCTGTGCGAAGCAGGAAGGGTTTGGTGGTTCAGGGAAGGAAGCTTATTGATGCGGAGAAGCAGAAGACTTTGAAGAAGTAGTGTATACATGTCGCTTAGATTTGTCTCGTCGGATTCTGTTTTGGGCGTCTGAGAAGACAAAAAAGGAACCAAAAATAAAATAAACAATGAAACCCACTGTATATTCTGGTTATGGTTACTTTTGTGTGTCTGGAACTTGGTGACATTTTACTTGCCGAAATAACTGTTTACATATATATCGACTATAAGTGGAGGGAGTCTCTAAGGAAAGCAGGCGTCGCTGATAGAAACACTTGCAGGTAATTGAAATTGTACCCTATTATAACCCAATTTCTCACATCCATCATAATTAGGAAAAAGAAAGGCTAACACCAAGGGTCACGAAGGTGGAAATCCTCCGCGAAGAAAACCATCGCTCTTCCTCCATTGACAAACACAGTCCAGCATTGGAAAAGCCAGGACCATGGATACTGAGGAGGGACATTGCGTTTACGTAGGGGAAAAGAAGAATTTCGATACCGAAGGATGAATATAATTAAGTGGTACCTTACATGTATGCAGCTTTGCAATCGCTTCAGTTAAGTGGTGCCGCGCTGCTCAACCCGGAATGGAGTTTCGTAGAGCGATAATAGCACTTTTTAAAATAACGAAGCGCCCGGTGCCACCACTGTTTAAAATATGTACAGTAGCGTCGGGTATATTCTGTTGATCAGCTGGGTTCGAGGTTTTTCAGCCTCAGTTAGTGACAGCCTTTCCAAGCCAAGCCGCCACGAGCCGATTTCCTAAGAATATAGCTCAGACACCGTAGCTAGGAAAAAAAGCCCCGGCTACGTTGTGCCAGAGTAGGTACCTATTACCCAAGGCGGGGGTTGGGGTGGTAGGGAACAGCTGCTTCCAGGGTTGTTTGGATGCGAGTCGTTCGTCACCATAATCGGTTTAAATCAGACCAACGACTTCGTTGGAAGTCGTTGGGGATCGACCAAGCACTAAAAAGGTCGAGCCACTTTCCTTGGCTCAGAGGCCCCGGTGACAGGATCTCTCATTTCCTTCCAGCTGACAGGAAACATCATATTACCAGCTTCGCTCCGAGCCATCACGACACCCAGGTCATTTCGGGCCGTAGTCAAATAGTAGAAGCTCTGATCACCGAGGGAAATAACGGTACCACAAACGATATCCCCGACGCGAAACATTTCATCCATAACCACACGATCCTTCTCCACAGCACGCACATCCTCTTTTCTGATGAGAGCTTGGAAGCGAAGTTCATCTGAACTGCTGTGGTTTTCAGGGTTTGCGGCAGACGTCAAAATCGAGGCAATATTGTCATTATCTGATGAAGACTGTGACGGATTGAGGACTTGAGAGTTCGCCAACTCATCCAGCACAACTAGCACCGACACAGTAGCCTGGCGTTTCTGCACACGGGTGACCCGTGCCAACACGACCGAATCAACAGCAGGCAGAGTATTATACTTCGACTTGGGCTTCGAGGTGATAGCGGTTGGTGCTTTGGAGGGGTCGGGGCGTGTTGCGGTGGATTCTGGTCGCACATTCATCGTCCTTGAAATACTAATCGTGGACTTTGTTTTCGAGTTGGGTTGCGCTGGGTCAAGAACGACAGGCCCAGCTATCGATGCGTAAATGCGGGCATTCTGCACGTGTGTTCCAGGGCCTGCAGAAAAACTGGCAATTGGTCCCAGACACTGGCCTGGAATAGCCAATTTTGGTAAAGCGCTCGCCATTTCCACACAAGCCTTGCCGGGGGAAGAGAGGGGGAGGAAAGATGGAAGAGTAGATGGAGAGACCAGCTTCGTCTATGAGGAGAAACAGAAGAGATTAGTCCTTTTTTTTTTCTTGTTGGGGGTCGGTTCGGAAGTATAGTTTGTCCGGGGATAGCATTGATAACAATTTCACTGTCCTCCATCCCAACCCCAAATTTAAACGATCCCAGGGGATGTGACAGGCAAATGAGCATTCATACTAAATCTAGGTATCATTGCAAATCAAGTACAGACTCCATATCTGCTCTAACAGGAATACAATAATTATGCGCAGATATAACCACGCAATCACGGCGACATTCCTCAGCGGAATGCGTAAACGTCCCTCACGCAAAGAAATAAGGCCTATCACACCGAATGCTCGCTGACAGATACAGAACGACACCGAATAGAATGCCCGCTAAACTCCGGTAACAAAGAAGAGAGAAATGTGTCAAGTAAGAAAACGCAAAGAATGTCAAGTAATATATGAGACGAGGCGAGGTGAAAGAAAAGGAAGGGCAGGGAACGGGTAAACCAGAAAGCATCAACGAGGTAAAATGTGAAATTCCGGTCATATTACCCCTCCACAAGAGTCTGTCTAGGTCCGCCCCCGAGGAACTCGAGGCATCGTCGGGCCAACGCAATAACTTCACCTTCTCCATCTTCCGCATCTTCTTCATCGGACTCAATATTCTTGTCTGAGATTGTCTTAACCATCTGTACAATATCATCTGATTTCCCGATGTACCCAATCAAGCGCTTGTCTTCCGACTCCAGAAGCTGGAGTAAAGTCCAGATGGCGATATGCTGGAAAGTAGGGTCTCCGCTCGCGAGAAATCGCTTAAGGTAGCCATGGATTCCTCCGCTAGGATCCGCCCAATCGCGGATAAAAATGGAATAATCCCCAACTGTTTCCTGTTAGTTCCAATATGGTACATTCAAAGTCAAAGATGGTGGAGTTAAATACCCTTGGAAGAGAGATTGCCTAGAGCCGCGGCACTGTTCCCTTGGACTTCAATGCTTTCCGATTCTGTTAGAGGGATCAGAACATCAAAAACTCCAAGGTTAAGCAAATGAGGCTTCAAATCGTCGCTCAGAGCCAGCACAGCAATAGCCGCAGTCATTTCAGATTGCACACTAATCGGGACACGTAGCACGAGATCCTTGCACTTCTGAACAGCACCGGCCTGAAGAACAAGCTCCTTATTACGGTCTGAGCTGGCGGCAAGATTCCGAAGAGTTGAGATGGCGTGGCACTGAATTTCCTCATTATCTGTCGACCCAAGGAGATCAACTAAGGGCTTCAGGAATCCAGCATCGATGATTGGTGACTCGTTGAGGGGGTGAATAGAAATATTGCGGATACATGCGACGGCAGAGAGGATAAGTGGAAGGTAGGAAGACTGCAAAAGGCGTAGAAGGGGTGGTAAGCCCTTGGCCCGGACAATTTCGAGTTGGTATTTCTCATCGGAGGCGAGGTTTCGAAGGGCTAAGGCGGCTTGACATTGAACTTTAGGGGTTGATGAATCCATCAAGTGAACGAGAGATTGAACCAAGCGCGACTCGGTTTGGGCCAGTCTCTTACGGTTCGATGAATCAACCGCAATATTGCTGAGGGCAGTTGTGCAGTAATACTGAACGTCAACATCCGAGGAAGAAAGTAACTGAACCAAAACAGGTATGGCACCAGCGTTGACGAGTTGTTGACGGTTATCATCTGACAATCGAGTAAGAGGGAATCCAGATCCATGTAAACTCGCAACAAGGTATACCACTTACCGGAATGTGTCATGTTCAGAAGCGCACCTGTCGCGTTGCGCTGTACACGCATGTCCTTGGATTTTGCAAGGCGGATTAGTGGACCTAAGGCACCGGAGCGGGCAATCTTAGCCTTGTTGTCCTCATGAGTCGCCAGATTTGTAATACAGCCGACCGCGTTGCATTGAACTTCGACATTGGGCGACATCATTTGTCGTATTAGTGGAGCAAGCCCTCCCAAAGCGACTATCAAAACCTTGTTGTCGGCTAATTCTTGTCAGCAAGGCTTTCTTATGGAAGAAACGCAAGGAAGGCTGACCATTCACAGCAAGATTCCCAAGAGCCGCACTGGCTGCTCGTTGTACCTCGATATCGGAACTTTGTAACAGGAAAAGGATGGGTTCGAGCGTGTCACGATCGACTTCACGGACATCTATATCCCAAAATTGATTAATTGCCAGTGTAAGGTTTATGGTGGCTACGGCACACACATACCTCGTTCTGTGATTTCAGCGAATGTCAGACTAGCACTTCGTTGAAGGTCGACATTATCGGAATAAACAAGAGTGCTCAGGGCTCGTAACGGTTCGCCGGAAAAGAAATCGGTCTCAGCTCTCTATCAGCCATTTAACGTTAGTGGGGATAGAATCATTGACAAGGTCCGTGTGAATAAATAAAATGAGGGGGGATAATTGTAGCGACGATGGATAGACGTACGTTTTCGAGGTAGCCTAAAAGGTCAGACACTGCTTCCCGTTCATTATCGGCCAACGTTGTTTCGTAGATCCCTTCCCTCGAACGGCCACCGATAGGACCGAGGCAGGCAGTGATATGACACCAGCGGTCCACAACCGAGAGGCAAGACAGACACGCATTCGCGATTCCAGCCATGCCTGCGGATATGGAGGCCTGCAGGACCAAGGTACGGTCCCGCAAGCGACAGGCTCAGGAGAGCAAAAGGAAGCAGAGCGACTGGCGAAACCGACCGGAGCAGAAAATAGCCAGCTCCTTTTTCTTCCCGTTTTCGTAGTTATTCCTATCCACTCTATCGGAAAGATATACCAGCAGAGATGAAGCTCGACGACAGGATCGGGGTGGCTGGGAATCCGAGGCGTGAGGTAAAGTCAACTGGCGATGAAACTCGGGACGGGAGGCTCTGCATGTAGCAGTTGGAGCTCGCGAGAAAGCAAGAACGTCGCGTGATGGGAAGGGGAAGTCTGAGGTAGTAATCTCCCCTCTTGCTTCCCTGATTTTACTCTATTCCTTCAGTTTGTGTATTCTAATCCTGGAGATGTCTCGCCGAAGTTAGGAATGTTGATTAATTGAAGAGGGGGGTGGAGGAGGGCAAGGAGATGGAGAACGGAGTCAGTTTAGTTACAGAGGCGGTTAGTAGGATGACTAGCAGCTCCCAGAGGTGGTGACTGGCGGCTGGTGACGCCAGGCGGGCGGGCGAATGATAACACGCGCAAGCTCCATGTTGATGGTCATCCGAAGCTCACTCAAAGCGATCGTGATACATCAGAAAATGATAACAATCATATCAACGAAAATTTTTTACTTAGGGGTCGAAAGGGTCTCAAATCATAGTTAAAATAACCATTTAATTCTCAATGTTCTCCAAAAAAAATCTCAATGTGGTTGCCTCTGGTCATTTTTCCAGCTTCGGAGAGGCTAACCTTCGGCCACCAAAAAGTTAGTAATAGGAATCGTCTGTGGGCTTTGCAGGCAAATAGATACCGACCGAGTAACAATAATAACGGACAGGTGCTACAAATCTTCATCACGGATCATATCTACCTATCTTGTCAAAACACTTACTCGGCTCTGTTATCTTGATCCTATCTATCTCCATCGGTTTTAAATACCAATGAAAAGAGATTTGTCATTCAGGACTGCGCAGGTCAGACGCAGACCAAGGGAGGGTTCGGACCATTTATTATACACTTGAGGTACTTGTTTAAAATCAACCAAGACCTCCTTCCACCGCTCAGCATCATCATGCAGAAGGTTCTCGGTTCCACCTCGGGAACTACCTTAACAATTGACCACTCCCACAGGATTATTGAATCAGCTTTCGTCTCATCAAATTTTGAACAGGTGAGTTGGTGAACCATTGGCTGGACTTCAAGAAGCTGGTTTCGAGCATCTTTTCAGGATTATTTCATGATCTTAAAAAGAAGACGACCCCCTCCCAAAATAAAAATAAAAATAAAAAACTCAATAAATAAAATATAATGGGCGTTCACAAGCAAAATATGCATATTTCTCAATCTCCTTTGGACAAGTGACGACACCAGATGATCATCACAAAGATGATGAATGATCAGCATCACTGTACCCCAAATTTATTGTTTCTTGAGCACCTCCCTTCAAACATTAACTAATCAGCCCATATAGTTATGACATAACAAACCTTTCCAAGAATTAAAATAAATTGAACTCTCAGGCGAGGGACAATTTCCATCTATTGAAATTACTTATGTGAGATGAAGGGTCCTTTGCTGGCTTACGCACAAATGCAGTGACAAACTCAATGCGATTGGGAGCATTTTACTCAATCGAGGACAGGAACCAAAGTGAGATAACATTGCCTTCGTAAGAAGCAGCCATAAAGCAAATTAACATTGATTCTTCACAGGATTTTGATCTTGGGCTCTTCCCATAGGTTCAGATGTTGTCCCTGATTTACCTAGGTAATCGGCAACCCGGCGTACCCATCTCGAATAACCTCACAGGCATTTTTTAGCTTTACGTGTGTCCAGGGAAGCCATCAGGCAGCCAATATGATCAAGCCATGGTTAAACGAGAAAAGGTTTTGGAACTTTACCAACCGCCCCCGCCTTTATCATGCCTTCCATTTTCTCTCCTGTAATGACGATGTTGAACTTGGATCGCCACCAGGACCACGTGAGGACGAGACAAGGTGTCACATGAGGTCTTGGGCTCATGATCCATCACCAACCACCGCCACTCCTCCTGGCAACCGGCAAGCCCTCTGAGAGGTTGAGCACGTTTGGCTACTGGGCCGTTTGCCCCGCACGCTCGAAACTAGTGGGAGAGGTGGTCCAGACTACTTCAGGTCACCATCCCTGGACCATCTCATGCAACAGAACTTTCATGTTTAATCATTTCTCGCCGCCTCATCAAAAAGTGGCGATGTTTCTTGCTGCTCCCTCTGCGTTTTGTCCCCTTCCCTTTTTCCAATCAAGCACATTCTTCCCCTCTCTGGGCTCAGATGATAAAATGGTTCACACCACTCACTCAAATATTATATCAGCTAGTTAGACAAAAAGAATCAAAAAGCTTGGCAAGTGGGACACCTTGTTGTGCGGTAATGCTTAAGAGTAGGTGAGAGCAAGTAAGGACCCAGATCCAGGTTCTGCCCAGTTGACCCAAACTCTGGTCCCCGCACAGATATATAGATGGATTATGGATTACCTTAGGGATGGGTATAACCGCTCACTGGTTATTCTACCAGCCCGAGGAAATATCAATGGGTCTGGCCTAAATATGATACAATATACTCCACCATATTTCAGACTCTCCTAGCCCCAGGCATGCGGACAAAGGCATGCACCAACTGGCGCTCAACCCCGCTAATTTCCACCTTCTAGTTACTTGCCTTAGCCCGAGAAGGAGTTACCTCCCCATCTGACTTGCAGGTTAAACCGCCATCTTGCCGCCAACGATGCAGGAATCATAACACGAGTTCATGTCGCCTCTTACTTTCCTCTTCGTTGTCTCCTCCTCATAATTACCCTTCTGGGCTCACCTTCGTGTCAATTTGAAGATCCATCCATCCAGCTTCAATCAATTACCTCTAAATCATTTCAATGTTTAACTTCCGGCGATAGTTCCATTCTCATCGCTCACCGACCACGCCGTCTGAACTTGGCCACATCAGTCGCCCCAAATATATAGAAGCGCTACTTCTGCCGCCCGAGAAAGTATAGCTCGTACAACCATTTCTAGTTCTTTTCAGTATTTATTATTATTCTCTCTCTTTTTTTTTTTAATAATTAGGGCGTCGAGCAAGTGTTCGTTTCTCCCTTTGATTTATTCTATTTTGGTTCCTCTTCTTTTTTTTTTTTTTTTTTCAAGAGGGAGAAAAAAAAAATACAAAAAAATACAGCCGCCGTGGTGTCGTTAACACCTTTTAAATGGTTTTTTGTCCCTACCCAAGACCACAGAAAACAGGGCCCAATTAATGATGGCTGCGTCCGTTTCCGCCTCCACTTCCAACAGCCTTTCAACCGATTCCCGTCCGGGGCCCCTCCGGCGACTGAACCAACTGCGAGCCTATACTCATTCCCATTTTTCCCCTCAACACTCCTCCCCTTCGGACTCTCAACAACGTATTACTCGTCGTCACACCCTCAGTGGTCGTCGACTTTCTTGGTTTTCTACTCATTCCGCACGAACTGGCTCACTCCCATCAACTGCGACGAACCGTGGCCCGACCCCATGTCCTGCGACGACTGCTGAACACTCTGCACTAGGCCGCTACAGCGCTGTTCTATTTCCAGGCTATCGTGGGGTTGATTTTGACGCAAGCTCGAGTACCCCTAGCTCCGAGTCGTCAAGTTCGACATCGTCGAGCGAGCCTCTCGGGCACCAGACACGTGAGACCATGGCACGGTTAAGAGCCTCCTCCCAGACTCCTCCAGATGCTCGAGACGACTTGGAGGTTTCCAGTCCACCCGCGCCGACGAGCCTTCAAAGCTCTGCCCTTGATTCCCCAGATCCGGTTATCGCTGATAGTCCTTCCACATGCCCAAAACCCAAGCGAGGGGCTACCATTCGTTTTTTCCCTCACCATGATTCCAGCCAGAACTCCCGGCCCTCGTTGCCCTTCATTCCGATTTCAAGAACACTCCCGTCGGACAGTTGCAGCATTCGTGTTGGGCGATACTCAGAGAGAGATGGGCTTCCTGTTCCAAATCCAAGCGGGCCATCGGATGCCCCTGTGGGCTTCAAGTCCAAGGTTGTGAGTCGAAAACATTGCGAATTCCTGTACATGAATGGGCAGTGGCATATCAAGGATGTCGGAAGCTCGTCTGGTACATTTTTGAACCACATGCGATTGAGCCAGCCTAATATGCCATCGCGGCTATACACCATCAAAGACGGCGATATTGTGCAACTTGGGATAGATTTCCGAGGCGGCGAGGAAATGATCTTCCGCTGCGTTCGCATCCGGATTGAGTGTAATAGATCGTGGCAACAGCAGCCAAACGAATTCAAGTAGGCCTGATGCAGACCCCCCGGAATATGTCATCGAGCCAGCGACTGATAAGAAATTTAGTAAAAATACGGAGAGCTTGATCAAGAATTTAGGGAAAGGAGATACGGCGGACTATTCTGGTTGTCGGGAGTGCTCAATATGTCTGGGTTCTGTTCTGGTTTGTTCCACACCTCGCAGAGTAATCCCTCGAGAATGCAATAGTGCAATGCTAACTGCAAATGAAGCGCCCGTATCAATGTCTTTTTATGGCCGCATGCGCCCATGTCTGGCACTATAAATGTGTCAGCCGTCTCATCCATACACCTGATTATCCGATGTTTCAATGCCCCAATTGCCGTGCCTATACGGATTTAAGCGCCGAGGTCGATGATTCGAATGACCTTGTTGACGATGAGAAACCTATGCCGGAGACTTCGAAGAAAATATCTTCCGAGGAACCACGATCAGGGACCTGCTCGCCGCAACCTGAATCAATGAACGCTTTACACCCTACTGATACAGCTGTCGATCATCAATCAAATGAGCCACCTGCTGAGGCCGGCCTCGCTACCGATATTGAACAACTACGTTTACATGATGATAATTCAATAGATAGTCCGTCTGATGCAGCCACCCCTTCTGCGACCGGCCTGGCAAACGATAATTCTGCCGTTTCCAGCACCAGTCCCGACCTCCCAGGCTGGCAGTCTCTGGTACAACCTGTTAGCACTATACAGACCCAACATGCACGTCTACGCGTGGACACCCCAGTTCGTTCTGAATCTTCTGATGAGAATCCCTTAACGCCGCGGAATGATTCTGGTCCTCTGGTGTTTGATGGCCGGGCCGGGATGCCTTGAAGATAGCCTAGCCTCTATGTTCCCAAATAATCCTTTTGGATGGACTTATTCTCTCTCCCATTTAGACGTTTCGAGCTGCAAAGCTGGTTGACATCGTCCTGGACACCTCCATCGGAAGCCGCATCAGTTTGGTTTCCTAATTGGCCTTGATGAAGTCCGTACCCTGTTTCCCTTTCTTCCATTCCTGATCTGTTCAATTTCAGCATTTAGCCTTGCGATCTATTTCTTATTTACCCCATATCCTGGATTATACCCCATTCTGCAACGATTTCTCTGCCTTTTGTCTTATATTTGCATCTCGTTGTAGCTAAGACCCACTACTTTCTGTTTGAGCAAAATCCTTATGACCGAGCCTGCATACCCTAGTATTTCGCTTGGATTAAGGCATCTTGTGTTCTAGGTTTGGAGTTCTTTTACTAGTGCACATACGTTTTCACCTACTGCCAAGCAAACTTTCATTCCATATGCTTTCCTCTCTTAGTGTTGATTAATGTAACTAGAACGTGCTTCTGGTATCCCCTTCTGTGGGTAATTTTTGGATATACTAGTAAAGTATATGGTCATCCTAAAGCTACCGAAATAAGTAAAAACAAAACAAAATAGGACTATCGAATGCTCTACTAGTACCACTGGGCCGTCGATGGACAATCCAAACACAGGAGCCGCCCCTGTTTCGACATCGCACCATATTATTAACTCCTGCTGCTGGTATCAAAAACGGGGCGCAAAAGAAAAGAAAGAAAAAGAAAGGAAAGCAATGAAGGGGATTGGCTACTTCTACGTCATTCCACATACAGATCGCCAGATTCCCCCCGCTTCACGTGGTTGGCTTCGGCTCAGTCAGCTGTGGCTGGGTCTGTTCTCTCTGATTTGTTGTTGCTTCCCTCCAACAGGATGAAGTCGTTCATAATTTTGGGGATAACTGGCTTGACCCACGAGGATGTTCTAACTTGATTAGTCGCGAGAGTTTCAAGTTAGGGGGTGGATGTATCCCTCCACCGCTAGTTCCTTTTTTCTGAACAGCCATCGGGTGCGAACTTTTATCAAACAGCGGTGTTATCAATAATATTTCTTTGAGATAAATGTAATCATGAGGTTGAATTTTGGAGAGTTGCCGACTCCAACACTAAGCCGCCAGAACACTACACTTCTTGGCCACGAGCGCCATCATTCTCGAACTGGAACTGGTACCCATCCACATCTTCTCTCCACCCGGCACAAACCTCGAAGGTAGTACTTCCAATTACTGGCCCCTACTCCTAGAGTGGTTTGACAACTGTCATGCTAACCCTGTTTCCTAGATGGCCCTTGGTTTTTCGATTTATCAAGGGCGCTATCCACGGTGCGATCCTGATCTACGTGATATTTCATGCTGCTTTCACAGCCTTTGTTATATGTCTCGATCGGTATGTCTTTGAGACCGTTGGCCTACCCAATACAATTGTACGTTCCCTTCCCCAATGTTACTAAATGGCCTGCGATATTGAGCCTAACGGATGGCGGGCCAAAAAAAAATAGATTCCGTCTTTGTCCATTGTCGTGGGTTTGATGCTTGTCTTTCGTAACCAAACATCTTATAACAGGTTCTGGGACGGCCGCAATGGCATGAACAATGTATCCACATGTATACGGAATTTGGTCAGGACTATTGTCACGAACGGATACAGCACCAAAGGCCCTCTGACAACATCTGAAAAGGAAGATATCGAGAGGACGATACGTATTCTCATGGCTATCCCCTTTGCAGTCAAGAATCACCTTCGGGCTGAATGGGGTGCCGCTTGGGCCCTAGGGAGAGATGTAAATGAGAATGGAACTACGGTGTACAACCCGGTATATGCCAGTCTTCTACCACCGGAGATTGAAGGCCATGAAGATGAGGGGCTTGGGCTTCCGTTCCAGTTGACCTTCTTCGTAGATGCTTTTATCAAGCGTGGCGTGGAGCGTGGGTGGTTCAACGCCCCAGGTGCAAGTCAGATGCAGGCCCAGCTGAATAGTTTGATGGATGCATACGGGAAAATGGAAACGATTAAACTAACTCCTATGCCTGTTGCACATCTGTGAGTTAGCTTGTTTCTTTCTTTTAAGCTTTGAGGTTGCTTATCATTATCTCACTCTCCCTCCCCTTTTCCGTTCCCTGATTTTACGAGGCCACCGTCAAAAAAATGACTTAGCTTACGATGTGCGAAGAATCCATCAAAAGCAGGTCCTCGCTCTCTATGGATGCGTTCTTCCATTCGCTATGGTCGACGATATGGGATGGTGGACAATACCCATCGTTAGTTTGGTGATATTCACCCTCTATGGGATTGAGGGTATCGGGTCCCAGCTGGAAGATCCGTTCGGCTACGACCGAAATGACATCAAGATGGACGCTCTCGTTGGCGACGCCAAGACTGAGATAGACGTCGTGCTCTCTGAATGGCGAAAACTCATGGTCATTGTGGAGGCGGATTTTCGGGAGAGAAATAACTCCAACCAAGACGGCCCCAATAATAATAGCGACAACCACAACGACGAAGAGGCTGAGAAAGAAAGTGTTTTCCTGCTGCCAGATATGTTTCTGAGGGCTCGACCACTAACAGCAAGTCAGCGACTCATCGCCGATAATGCCGAGATTTGATAGGAACAACGCGGCATTCTCGGAGAATAAGATTAGATGAATCCCGAAAAGGGCATCTTTTCCCATCAGGAAACTTGGCGAACAGGGCCAACAGGAAAGATTCGATGTAGGATGTGGAGCAGATCCAAGTTTTATTGAAGACTATAGGCATTTAGAGCATCTCGGCTATTCGAGATCGTCATTGCTATCGACATGTCAGGTTAACCATCCTAGCAGTCTTGTAGGCGAAATTTTGGGGATCATCAGGGGATTGCTGGGTTGGGGAAAGTGATCTTCATTCTTGGGTTCCTCTAAACCCAAAGCGTCCACTGCTCCTCTGATAAGGCAGCACCAAATTTCTCAGTATTATTTTTGACATACATCCAACCCACAGTGGGGGGACGTTTTCTTGCACAGTCGCCTGCGAAAATAAAGACGTGTAGATAAAAATTTCGTACTAATCATAATGCCAGGATTGAAAAGATTCTCGGGCATTATCTCTTGCCTCTTCCCCACCCAGGCTCCCCCTATATAGACCCCGTCACTTCCCCCCAGGTTGAACTCCTAACCTGAGCCCATAAAACCTCCTCCCTTTAATATATAAAAAATTAAATAAGGAATCACCGCAGCCATGCAGTGGACCTACATTTTATTCCTCCTGTGTACCTACACCTTCCTCCCGTTCGGCTATTCGCACATCACCGACCCCAAAACCAGCCTCCAGAGCTGCAAGAACCTCGACCGCCTAGACAAGACCATCCACCGCGTCTCCCCCATCATTGACCGGATCGTGCGCCACAACGAGGCCAAACGCGACGCTATCGCCGCTCACCACAGCCATGGCCACCAGGCCCGCGACTTCGACGAGTGGGTGAAGAAGATCCAGAGCATGCAGGAGACTCTGGGCCTGTCGCAGGATAAGATCTACCATAAGAAGCTTAACTGCTCCGATCTTACTTTGACCGCTAGCCCCAAGCAGCCTCGTTATCCACTTGCGGAGCGCTTCCCGAAGCGTGCGGATTGCGATGATGACGAGGAGGAGGATGATGATGATGACGATGAGCGTTGCAGCCTTGTTGATGTGCTGGATGAGTTGGTGGATACCCTGGAGTGTCTACTGGAATTTGTGGTGGGGTTGCTGGAGCCCATTCTGGATCTTGTCTTTAAGCTTCTGAGCTCGATCCTGGATACAGTGTCTGATTTGTTGGATTAGAGGAGCGGGTGCAACTATTTGTCCGTATTTGTGGGTGGTTGGGTCTGTGTTGATTTGATATGATCTGTATGGCGTACGTGGAATCCGGTCGGCGGGGTTTGGATTGAAGAGATATAGATCCGTGAGGAGGAATTTTTTTTTTCTTGAGCTCTTGTATATATTATACCTACCGCTATATTTGGGCTTATACTGCCATCTTGATATAATAATACTGCTCCAAAGAAGCCTGAATTCGGTGTCGAAGTTGTCTCAAGCCACGCGGGTTAAAGGGGATGAGCCCAAGGCTAGCATCAGTATTCAGAGCCTGGGAGAGAGAAACATCGGAAAGGCAGTTAACGCTAGCCCAGTAGCTCGCGACAGCCGGCATTCGCGGGTATGAATGGGCACACCAGCTCTATATCAAGGCAGGTTAGGTTAGCTACCTCCACTGCGTGAAATTAAACCAGGCCCCATGCACGACTACAACAAAGATCACACAGAGTGCACGGCTTTCATAGAGGGGCTTCCAAGGTGAGGACGCTCTCCAGAATCGTATCAGGGGTAGCATATTCCAAAACCTGAGCCACGGCCTTCATGTCACTCCCATATTGCAGGCTCCGATCATTTTCCGGTTTTGCAACGACGATCCGGTGGCGGAATACTTTCTTCGCAGCAAGGGCCACTATCGACGGGGTGAGATAATCGATCCCATGTAGAACGGCAAGGAGTCTTCCACAGTCAGTTCCACAATCACCTGCTAGGAGTAGTGTCATGGGTAGTGGGAGCTTACTTCGCGAGTTTTGTGAAATGGGTGTTCGATCGTGCCGAAATCCCTCCCGCAACTGCTCGACTGAGCCGGAGAAACACGACGATGTCCTGCTGGTATCGAACTATTTCTGCGCTCACAGTCACTGTCCTGCTGACCTGGTAGATTTTATCCAGAAGCTAAAAGATCACCATGTTAACTTGGGGTTTAAAACTTAGGGCCCTCGAGCAAGGAGCAAACATACATCAAGATCGATTTTCGGATATTTTTGGTTGTGTATGTCGGGCTTATGGACAACAGAGGACAGTGATGCCTGGCCCTCAGAAAGCCAATCATTACTGTCTTCCAAATACACGTACTCGCCATCAGAGTCATGGAAGTATGAGATGATAAGATGGTCGTTCTGCCACGGTACAAAGTTAGTGGATAAAAGAGCTCTTGGAATATGTCAGGGTGAAATCATACCAAGTGCGAGTTCAATTTGGGCAGTACCTGCCCAGCGTCGCGCCATAAGACGGGCACAAATAGAAAGCCCTGCGGAGCGTCCAGGATAAGAGATTGGCTAATGAGCTTTTTTGAGCGCATTAACTAAGTAATGAAATATTAGAGGAAATCAAAGATCTGAGGTACGTATTCAACTCATTACCTCGAGAGCTTGCGTTTGAATATCATCGCTGGCATGGTCGAGGTTTTTGGCTATGACGACGTCAATAGCCTGACACTCATTGCTATTCCCTGGTTGAGCATTGTGAGGGCCAGGTGAGCGTAACTGAGAGGGGAAATCTTCCAAAGGGGAAGTCTCAGAAAAATCTATAATCGTATAGGCCAGACCGTACGTATTAGAGCATATCTATTTCCAACATGTGAGCTTATTTGAAGCTACTCTTGAAGAAGATCAGGGAGAAGTAAATTACCAGGGCAAGTTCTGCTGCAACATCGTCCACGCTGTCTTCAGTGGTCTCGATCAGGCAATGTTCGTGAGAAGACAGACAAAGAAGAAGGGCTAATTCAAGGTCCGATAGTTCCTGAGCCAGCTTGTTGACATCCTGGGCATTAACCATTATTATATCCCACGATAACACTCATGTTGATTGATGATGTTTCGGGATGGTGTTCCTCAGGTCATTTGTGACGACTTGATTCCTTACATTACGGGGGCTGGCTGAATCGGGTTAGCGCAGCTCCCTGCCTGACCTGGAGCTTCCCGATGAACCAACAACATCGCCAACAGGCGACCAACGGACCACGACGACCTTCTCCTTACTCTCGGGCATCTCTATACTTCCATGAAATTGTTTACTATAAATGGCGCCGTCGAATCCTCTCGCTAACTGGGAGCGTCTCGGGGATAGCTTCTACCGGAAGGTCCCAATATATGATGCGGTTTTTGACGAGGACGTCGAATTAGAGAACTACATTGCTGTTGCCGCTCCGTACGGAGGAGCTCTTGGTATGAGCTCATCTCCTTTTTACAAAAAAAAATTGGAATTAAATGAACTAAAATAGCATGATTTCGACTCCGTATCCTCTGGCTGACCAGTATTCAACAGCATTATATCACGATGAAAGTAAACCATTCAGGTTCCGAGATGCTCAGACCGGGAGGTCGAATATTAACATTTATTCATGCTCGGGAAAACTCATTAATCAGATCAACGTAAGAAGCCCCTCAGCTCCCAAGAGACCCTATACTGACGTTTGAAGTGGGAGCATGGCACTATTAGAGGACTTGGCTGGTCCGATCAGGAAGATCTATTAGTGATCACCGACGATGGAACTGTGCGACGCTATTTCGGCTTGCATGGCGATTTTACCTCCTTTTCATTGGGAAATGTGGGTAGCATACCTCCCTCCATTAACAGACGAATAGAGACTAATCATGTCACAGGGAGCTGAAGAGTACGGTGTGAGAGCATGCCGATTCTGGAGTGCTGGGTTTGTGGCTTTACTCGCCAATAACCAGCTAGTGGCTGTATCTAGTTACGCAGAGCCACGCCCAAGGCTCTTGGCCAACTGTCCGGAAGGCGAGGTTGCTTCGTGGTCATTAATTCCCCCGGCTCGTGCACTATCGCGGGGAGTCGAGGTTCTACTCGCCGTTGACAAGACGATATACCAGGTTGATTCATCAGATGCGGAAGACAAAGTGCTCCAGAATGGGCCCTTCAAGCATGTCAGCGTGTCGCCTAATGGGGACTTTGTTGCACTAGTTACCGCGGAAGGCAAAGTGTGGGTGGTAAGCAGTGACTTCCAGAACGAACTTAGCGAGTATGACCCAGAATCCCGAGTAACTCCCCGTACGGTCGACTGGTGTGGTAACGATGCTGTTGTGATTGCATGGGAGGATGAGGTGCATCTCATTGGCCCTAATGGGTCTGCTGCGAGGTAAGCATTCTAAATTTATCATAACTTTTCGGAGTGACTCATTAGCCTAGGTATTACTATGATGGTACTGTACATGTGCTACCGGAGACTGATGGTGTGAGATTAATCACCAATAATACATACGAATTCTTGCACAAAGTCTCAGGTTAGCGAATGATCTCCTCTTCTTTATATTGTTGCGCCTAATGATAAACCATTTAGATGTAACCGAGACTATCTTCCGCCTCGGATCCACATCGCCCGCATCAGTGCTTTTGGACTCCATTGACTTGCTGGAGAAAAAATCACCTAAAGCCGATGAAAACATTCAGCGCATTCGATCACACCTTCCAGACGCCGTCGACACTTGTGTTCGGGCATCCGGGCAGGAATTCGACGTGCACTGGCAGAAGCGATTGCTAAAAGCCGCGTCCTTTGGCAAGTCGGTTCTAGACTTGTACAACAGCGATGAGTTTGTGGAGATGGCCGAGCGGCTACGAGTATTGAAGGCAGTCAGGGACTACCAAATTGGACTACCGATTTCGTACGAGCAATACATGCGCTTGACCCCCGAAAAACTAATTGAGCGCCTAGTCAACAGACATGAATACCTGCTTGCTATTCGCGTATCGGAATACCTCCAAATTCCTGCCGACAAAATATACGTCCACTGGGCAAGCCAGAAAGTCAAGGTTTCGACCGTCGATGATGAAGCGCTTTGCAAACTGATTGTCCAGAGACTCGAGGGAAAGCCTGGGATTTCTTTCGAGGTAATCGCGCAGGCCGCCTATGACGAGGGGCGGGCTCATCTAGCAACTGACCTTTTGAATCACGAACCCCGGGCCGGAAAACAGGTTCCACTGCTATTGAACATGGAGGAAGACGAAATCGCCCTAGACAAGGCTATCCAGAGTGGAGACGACGATCTTGTATTGTTTGTGCTTCTTCATCTGAAGAGCAAACTGCCTCTCGCTAGCTTTTTCAGAATGATCAACACGCGACCTATGGCATCCGCGCTTGTGGAGACGACTGCTCGAGGAGAGGACACCGAACTACTGAAAGATTTATTCTACCAAGACGACCGACCTATTGACGGTTCAAATGTCCTCCTCGCGGAGGCGTTGCATCAGACAGACCTGTCAAGAAAGATGGAAAAACTCCAGCTCGCATCCCGTCTACTGGCAGACTCCAAAGACCCAACGGTTGTGTTACACCAAAAACTGCTGTCCGAGTCTTCCCAGTTGCTAAAAATCCAGGAAACCTTAGACAAGGACCTGGCAGAGCGATCGGAATTCCTCGGGCTAAGCTTAAACGAGACCGTTTACAGGCTAATCAAGACTGGCTACGGGAAACGGGCACAGAAGATTCAAGGCGAATTCAAAATGCCCGAGAAGGCATATTGGTGGTTGAGATTAAGAGCGCTGGTAGCCAAGCGTGATTGGGGTGAACTGGAGGAAATCGCTAAAATTAAGAAGTCCCCGATTGGATGGGAGGTGAGTCCGGCCTTGAGGCTTCCAACTACCCTAAAACACCTGAACGCACATTCTTACATATAATATGATAGCCTTTCTATAACGAGATTTTAGGTGCTGGAAACACAAAGTTGGCTTCTTTCTTTGTCCCGAAATGCACCAACCTACCCGTGGAGGAGAGGATTGAGATGTGGGTGAAATGTGGAATGATTGTCAAAGCCGGCGAGGAAGCCTTCAAAGCAAAAGATGTCAACACCCTCGAACTCCTTCAGACGAAGACCTCAGGCGCATCCGCAATGGAGATTGGCCGAATGATCAACCAGCTCAGGCCAAAGAAATAATAGATACGATTAGTTTCGGATCTCGAGTTTACACCCCTCATCGTTGAGATCTCAGGTGATTTCGTCGTCCTCATCCATAGCAGGGTGTTCGTCCGCCACAGGTTTCTGAGCAACGTGCACCGCCCGTGGTTGTGATTTATTTGTCTTGACAGACCCGGAATCATCAACCATGGCATCGTCAGTGCCGTCGTCTTCCGCCGCATTGAGCGCTTCGAACACGGATCTAGACGCTTTTCGATTCAGGTCTTCCCAGTCGCCCTAGAATAACCCCAAATTAGCAACTGGATGACAACGTTAGAAAAGGGGACGTGGTGATGCGTACACTACGAGACTTCACAGATTTTGCCCGATTCACACTGTTCGCCACCTTTTTTTCCAACTGGTCAAAGACTGCCTCTGCCTTTTCCATACCCTTTTGTTGCCTTAGGCGCTGTGCCCTTGATTTAGCCTTAGATTTAGACTGCTTCTTTGAAACACCAGCGTTGGCGCGGTCCGTGAGAATCGATTCCCGATGCAACACAGTCTTCTCCGCTCGGGGTAGCGAGGTTAGCGACTTGTCGAGATCGAGGCTTGGGGACGCTGCCCGCCTGGCCGCGCGAGAATGTTTGGACAGAGCTGATAAACCCACATTATTGTTAGGGGGTGAAACTATAACCAGATTCCGTCTCTATAGGAGCATATTAATTTCGAACTCACCCTTTGCTTTAGCCATGATTTCTGGCGCAGCGTATACCACATGAATTGTTTTTGTTGGTTAAAACCATTTTTAAACATTTTTGTGGAGACGAATTTATCGATAAAAAAAGGTTTCCGGGTGGCGATAGGGACCTAAACCGCAACGGGCGGCGCCGATCTGTAGCATCTTCGCCAAGTTTCCTCTGGTCAGGAAGGGCCATCTTGCCTGAAACTATTCACAACTACTCCATGGTTTACATCACGTCGTCTCTATGCCGCGATATTTCCTCTCCTTCCATCAGCCATGAATGCTCGCAGAGAGGGGATTGATGTCCTCACTCAGAGTCCTTTTAGTCGCACCACTACCAACCATTATGACAGCGTGTTGCAGCATTTGCAGAAGAATCCAAATCTAGCCTACATTCTTGTGACCGCTATCTCCGTTTTCTTTATATTGCAACATTTACGCTGGGTGCCAGCCTCATTAGCACGGCTAGTGTGGGACCTCATCGTTTACTGTACTCCATCGCGGATCGTCACCGCTTTGGATTCGAAAGGAAAAAATTTAGACTCGACTGACGGCTCACTGACGCCCATGAGCTTCCAAGCGAAAAGCGAAGCCATGCAGAGAATCTTCGGGCTTGATCATGCTTCGTTCTCCTCCCTCCTCCCTCGCGCTCCGACATTCTCCGGTTTTAGCACTGCTCTCTTAGGGAACAAGGATAGTTTGCCGCCAGGTTTAGGAAACTGGGATAACTCATGCTATCAGAATAGTATTATCCAGGGCCTCGCATCCTTGCAATCGTTTGCGGGGTTTTTGGAACAAAATATAGATATGCTTGGGGAGAAAGCGTCCGTTTCAACCCACCAAGCTCTCAAGGGCATTATCGAACGGCTGAACAGTGCCGAGAGCTACGGTCAGCGGTTATGGACACCACCGGACTTGAAGTCAATGAGCAGCTGGCAGCAGCAGGATGCACAGGAGTATTTCTCAAAAGTGGTAGACCAAATCGATTATGAAGTGCAACAGGCCACACGACGACGGACAAGCAACCTGGGTTTGAAAATGGCAGGGCCACAGGAGCATGTTGTCAGGTCCAGTTCCTCCCAGGATATTTCGAGGGATGCTGAGTTCAAACTTCAGCCATCACAAAACCAACCATTTCGCAATCCCCTCGAAGGGCTTCTGGCACAGAGAGTAGGGTGTATAAAATGCGGGTGGACTGAGGGCTTGTCTCTGATTCCATTCAATTGCTTGACCGTTCCTCTCGGAGGGGGCTTCGAATACGACGTTCGTGATTGTCTAGATCACTACATGCACCTCGAGCCTATCGAGGGCGTGGAATGTGCAAAATGTACTCTGTTGCGGGCACAGGAGCAACTTCGGGGCATATTACAGCAAATTGAAGATGATAAAAAGCCCTCGCAAACAGCCGATTCTCCAGAGGTATCGGGGACCCTAAAAGGATCTGTTGAGCAGCGTCTACAGGCGGTCGAAGAAGCTCTAAAGGAGAATGATTTTGCCGAAAAGACACTATCAAAAAAATGCCACATCCCTTCGAAACACAGGGTATCGACAACTAAGTCGCGGCAAGCTGTTATCGCAAGGCCCCCTAAGTGTTTCGCGATCCATATCAACCGGAGCGTGTTCGACGAAAACACCGGCATGTTGAGGAAAAATTACGCCGCTGTTAAATTCCCCACGGTTCTCGACTTGAGTGATTGGTGCTTAGGCGCAAGAACCCCGGGCCATATCGATCAGGCTATTGAGAATTGGGGTATCGATCCCAAAGTGTCAATGCTACCGCCACCAGGTGCCTTGCCGGATGCGCTTGGGCGGGTATACGAATTGCGGGCAGTAGTCACGCATTACGGCCGCCACGAGAACGGCCATTATATATGTTACAGAAAATACTCCACGGACATTTTCCCGGCTCATGTACCAGAATCAGTTCTAGAAGCAGACGGGGATAAGGAGAAGTTCGAACGTTGGTACAGGTTGAGCGATGAGGATGTGCAGATGGTCAGCGAAGAGAACGTGATGTCCCAAGGGGGTGCATTTATGCTGTTCTATGAAGCTGTAGAACGGCCTACGTCTTTTTCCCCCGTGGGAAATTCGGGGAATGTTGCAGCTGAGAACCTGGGGCCCACGCCTAGCCACATGTCCCCTGAAGACTTATCCTCCATAACGTCCACAGCTACCGATTGTTCAGCATCCGACACCTCTCCCGCGACTAGCCTATCAAATTCCGAAAAGGGCGAGCCAAACAACAAATGTCCTCAATTTAACCTTGAGATTGACTAGTGCTTGATTTGACTATGTGCTTCGTATGAGACTTTCGCTCGTGCTTTTATGTTTCTTATATGTTGCTCCAACTTTGCTCAATTGAGCACTAACCAATGATACCCGGAGCACAGCGCATTAGACGGCGTTACGGAATATCATATTTTGGATCCTATTTTCCTCACACTTTTACTTGTGTATCTTAATATCAGCACGCTTTTAAGTATTTCCAGCTTATGTATACCATAACTACTTGATATCATAAAAACATCGGCCTTCATCTCTACATCTGCAATTGAACGCCTCTCCCGGATTTGAGTCTAGCCTAGCAAATAAGCAATATTTCCCAGGTGTCAATATCCTGAGATTATTTTCTAGGGTTAAAGTCAGGTGAAGGCCTCACAAAGCCCTTGGGAAGATGGGTGGTGACCCAGGGTAGGCTTTCTTTGGAAAGATTGTGAACCATTAGCAGATCGAATACAAATATAGAGGTTCCATTCCATAGTTTAGAGCAAGAGACTTTACAACGGAGAAATTAATAACAATGCACAAGATACTTCTCCACGCTAAAACACAAGCAACACAAAAAAAACGAGCCCAAGCCCAAACACCAACCGTAAAAAAGAAAAGTAAACCACAATACAAACCCAGAATTTAGAAAACGCCAGCTCTTGTCATTATTTCATGAAACTGCTCCAGTGTCACTCCGGCCTCGACACCTGCGCCCCCGTTCGCTTCCAAGATCATATCCCGCAGGAGCGCATCACCCAGCGTATCTTCCTTCAAATCTCGCGCAATCTGCCTCAGGTGGCTCAGGGTAATTGGTCCATCGTGTCCGCGTGTAAAAAGCTGGAAAGCAGTATCAACCTCTTCCGAAATCGCTTCATCCGACTTGGACCTCAGTTTAGCAGCTGCGACAGAGAGAAACGGCTCATAAGGAACGAAACCGGTATCTGTGGGGTCCAATGCGGAGAGGATGGAATGGAGTTCTTTGGAGTCGGACGGTGCGAGCCCTAGGGCGCTGTTTATGTATAAAATACTCGAGTTAGATCTGGCGACAATGGTCCGGAGGGGGGGGGGGGGAAGACGGGCGCAAGGAAACATACACCAATGCTTTTCGGACATCCTCCTGCGTAATCACGCCTTCCCTTTCTTTTGGGAATTCTTCATTCGGCTCTGAGAATAGGTGGAAGACCTCTTTTATTTCGTTCTCCTCCTCCGCGCTGATATCGTTTTCCTTGGCTAGCTTGGATTGTCGTGCTTTCTTTGGGGCTGATGAGGCAGCGGCGGGAGCTCCGCGCTTCTTAGGAGGCTGTTGAAGCATTCCGATAATCAGTTGACTGCTCAAATTCTAGATGACAGGCTGCCTCCTAGGAGGGGTAAACGGGTGAGTATCACTTACCATGTCACTGGCGGCGTGGGGAAGTGGATGCTCAGGTTCGTTTGCGACGTGGTATTAAAAGAAAGCGTTGAAAGAGCCCAGGGAAAGGTTGGGATCCATTGATAGCCCCTAAAGCAATGGAGGGTCTATTGCGAGCTTCTAAATAACATCACATAGCATAATTCTAGATGTGCTGTAAGGTTCACTTAGGTTGTGCAGTGCAGAGTAGGTAGGTAGATGGTGGAGTATGATAGGCGATCAGTTAATGAGCGAAAACCGCATAATCTTTTATTCAGAGTTCGATGATGTAACCACGTTTATACTTTGTTATGCACAGCTTCCAACGTCCATCCAGACACCGTGCCCTAAGTCTTACTATTATTAAATTTTTGAAAAGAATAGTTAGCAGCTACAATAATTAGACAAATCTACTCTCAACATTTCTTATGCAAGTGGACTATCCAATGTACACAAAAGTGGCAGAATTATCCAAGGCACCAAACACTTTCGTCATCACGAGGCGGTGACAGGGAGAAGTATCCAGTCACATCGCTCTTAGGCTGCTTCTCGAGCATTCCATCCCTCATCCTGACACAAGTATATTGGTATTTCTTGTTTTGATTCCCGTGAGACCTGGGCTTTAAATCCAGTTTCTGATTATCTTTCTTGTGCACACCCATACAACATCGGACAAAAGCAGTTCCAACTTCCCTCCGTTAGCCTCATCCATCCCCGCCGCCATGGATGTAGAGCTGTATGTTTATGACCTTTCCAAGGTGGATTTCATTGGTTCTGTTTTCAAGTTGCTTTGAGCAATTAAAAAGCTGACTATATCTAACAGGGCCTTGCGCGAATGGTGTGTCAAACAAAATTTGTCAAAAAAAAGAAAAAAAAAAACCGGCTAGATTCTAACTCAACCAACTAGTATTCGCTTGCCTTGACAGGGACCCAAATTGATGCAATATATCACACATCCTTGGTATTCAACAATGTTGAATATTACTTTGGACAGGGGATCCAGACAGCGTTTCCCTGTAGTACCCATCATGGAGAGCCCATGGAGAGGCTTTCCTTGGGGAGAACAGAGATTCCCCTCGACGTGGTAGAAGAGTATCTTCAGTCCCTCGGCGAGATCTATACCCCAGAGGTATGTTCCAACACTCACCAATTTAAGGAGTAATATGCTGGTATTGCAGAGCTGAGACGCAGCCAATAGTCCTATGACTTGTTTCTACATAATTGCAACAATTTCACGCAAGACCTAGCAATGTTTCTCGTCGGAAAGGGTATTCCGGAGCATATCCGAAACTTGCCTCAAACCTTCTTGAACACCCCTTTTGGCCAGATGCTGAAACCTCAGATTGACATGGCGCTACGTGGTGTAACCCAAGCTCCCACTCCATCTGCTTCGAGTGCTCCCGCAGTTCCTATCTCTGCGCACTTGGCACCGCAATCCCGAGGCACTGTCCGACTGGTTACCAATCTCAACCAACTCGAAACGCATCTGGCCTCAGCATCCGCATCCTGCGCCGTCATCTTCTTCACTTCCGCCACCTGTCCACCCTGCCGGATGGTGTATCCCACATACGACGAACTCGCGGAAGACGCGGGCGATAGGGCTGTACTCATCAAGGTCGACATTAGCACCGCCTTCGATGTCGGCACGAAATATCATGTCGCAGCAACCCCAACCTTCATGACTTTTCTCCGGGGCGAGAAACTCGACCAATGGAGCGGTGCGGACCCTGCTCAACTCCGAGGCAACGTTCGTCTCTTGCTAGAGATGGCTCATCCTACACACCAACACCGCAAACTGCGTCTCCCCAGCCTCCAACGCCCCATCACCAGCTACGTCCTGTACAAAAAAACACCCCCCCTAGACAAGCTCGTCGCAAAGCTCCACCCGTACCACGATGATGCTCGTCTCCTCTCCATCATCGACTTTCTCAAAAGCCGCAACGACCCTTCCAAACCCACCGCCGACACTCCCCTCCCAACCGACCTCCCCCTGTTCCCCATCTACCTACAAGCAACCTTCCAATCCCTCCCGCCAGAGAACCGCTTCGCCCTCGTCGACCTCGCCCGACTTCTCTTCATTGATCCCCGACTCGCTGGCTACTTCGCCGCCGAAGACCCATCCCACCAGACCCTCCTCACCCTCCTCTCCGCCTCCGACAACATTTCCTCCCTCCCCTACAATCTCCGCATCATCATGCTCCAACTCACCTGCAACCTCTTCAGCACGCCCCTCTACCCAGACCATCTATTCACCCCCAACCCCTCCCCCCAGGCAACAAAGCTACGCGAAGCCCTCCTCCGCCTCACGACAGGCAGCCTACTCGACTCCCACACAAGTCTCCGCGTCGTCGCCGCCTCCCTCGCCTACAACATCGCAGTACATAACCACAACGCCCGATTTGACGGACACCCCGACAAGCTCTCCGACGAGGACCAGGTCGAGCTCACCGCATCGCTCGTGGAAGCTGTCGCACAGGAGACAGAAAGCCAGGAGGCACTGCATGGGCTCCTCTTCGCGTTGGGATTGCTGGTTTATGAGGCACCAAGCGACGGGACCGTTGTCGATCTCTGTCGGGCAATGGGAATCGCCGATACGGTGGCTGGCAAAAGGGGCGTGTCGGCGTTAGCTAAGGAACCTTTACTGAAAGAGGTAGGGGAGGAGTTGTTGGTAAAAGGGTTATAGGCTCTAACTCTTTTTTTTTTTTTGGCTTTCTTTCTTTCTTTATTATCTTTTAAGGGGGATGGGGGTTCGGGGTTTAATAGAAAGTGGCATTTTGTAATATACGAGCTACAGAGTATATGGGATAGTGTAGAAGTGTTTCTTTGTCTCCTTTTCGGTGTCTTCTCGTATTTCTTTCGGCTTTTTAATCGTTGGGTTGTGTTGTTTTCTTTGTTTAATTTAATCTTATTTTGAATTCCCCCCTCACTCTCTTTTGCGGGGGTTACTTTTTGTTGAAGGAAATTTGGGCGCGGGTTTTACTCCGGTTCCCCAAGGTGAGACGAGACGAGACGAGGGAAATCACACATCAGCTTACCGAGACATCTTTTTACGAGGCAGGAGTATTACTAGATTACTCGGGAATGTTTCATCGATATAGAAATAGATATGTATGAGTTCTATTATGGTATTCAGGTCGCTATCATGTTCACATGCTTGTCGCTCTGACACAAAATTAACAAGGCAACCAGTAAATGCTGCATTAAATCCTGGGTATGTCGCTGGGCTATGCAAATGCAAAGAAAAGGAAGAATAATACTAATCGCTGGAGCTGCTCTGTGTAACAGACTCGGGGTATGAAAAATAAGGAAAACCAAAACCAACCAAAGTACAAGACGGGGTATCTAAACATCCGACGCTCAAATAACAAAAGAAAGAACAAAATAAAACAAAATGGGGGGGTTTAGAAGAGGGAGTCCCTCAGTCCATAAGTAAGAAACCGACTGATTTCCCGAAATGGAAAAGAATAGAAAGGGATTTGCGACACCCAATGAAAGTAATGCTACCAACACCACCATGACAGCTCATGGGAATCAACAAAATGAGTAAGAATAATAAACAAGGCGAAGATAGAGAAGATGATAATAAGAAACGACAAAACACACGCTCTGATCCTCTGGTCAACGTCATCAAGTGAGTCACGATGATTAGGTGGGATCAGAATGGCCATGACAATGGCGGTGAGGTCGAAGGAAATGATAGGCCGGTGGATGACCGCAGGGCCCTGTCAAGCGTGCAGAAGAAACGATAAAGATGAGGAACCAATTTCTTTGCAATGCGCCCGCAGCGACAGGGAAATTAGCTAAGTCACCAGGCAGCTGATTCGGGCACCAAATCACACGCAGGCGTTGCCGGGGTTAAGATGTCCCGTAATGGCAATCCCGCCCGGCTAAGGCGCGTTAGAAATGGCGGTGGCCCAGGCGAGGCACGTGTTACCCCTCCACCAAGTCAGTCAACCAAGTTTCTGCCAGACAACAATCCAACGCGAGATCGGATCGCCATGTGCCTTGTGATGCTTGGAGTGCGAGAGGGAAGATGTGGTGCAGTCACAGTGGGGGAATCATGTAGATGCGCTGTCTGGTTGGCTCTCCCTCGGGATGCTCCCCATATCGTCAGGGGAAAGAGGGGGAGCAGAAAAAGAAAAGAGCGAAGAAGCAAAAAAAAAACCAGTGGCAACTGCCTCGCCGAGTGAAGGCCACGAATTAGGAAAGCCCGGTGTCGAACGATTTGAGGCGGATTATCGTCGATCATCTGATAACCCAAACTAAATCTCCACGAAAATCGGCGTGGGATCAAAATGGGGCGTGGGTTTTTGATGGATTAAAATCGGTGGGGTAAAAAAAATATTGTTACAGACGAAGAGAAACCCATGTCGCTGCCTACGCACGGTAGGCTGAGCTCTTGGACGAAGAAGTAGTGCGACGTTTCTTGTCAGTAACAACGGCCTTGCGCTTCTTGCGCTTCGAATTCTCTCGCTCTACCGCAGCAAGCTGTGCCACTCTTAGCGCTTGCTGGGCTTTCGCATGTGCTTGAACTTGGGCGAGGAAACGCACGCGTTGCGCTTCCTCCTCGGCGGCAGCTCTGATCATCTGGATCTGCTGCTCAGTCGTCAGATCGCCGGCACCCATTTCGGGATCGTGGGCAGCAGATTCCTCATCCACTCCGAGCTCAGGAGAGATAGGACCATCGGCGGGAAACAAGTCTTCGTCAGAAAGATAGGCATTTGCAGTCGAGCCCTCGGAGTCGGAGTTGTTGTTCAACAGGGAAGGTCGGTTTGGCCATGAGGGGAAAGCACAAGAGTTGTTCATACCGTACCCGGTGGAGAAAGAGGACTTGCGAGGAGTAATGTCGAGCAGAGAGTCGGTGGGGGAAGGCGGCGGGGGTGGTGGCATCGCAGTCGGTGAGTAGGAGCTTCCATAACTGAAGCTGAAGGAGACCTGATGCGTGGTTGGACTGGCTTCACTCGGTGTGGACCGAATGCTAGCCTGGTTTTGACTCCAGGGGAGAAATGGATACATTGTGTGATGAAGAGATACTCAGTGTATAGTATCGAGTGTTGGTGTGTGTGAGGAATGATGAAGATGGACCACAGGGGATGTGGACAGTAGATATAGTTGGTAGGAGGTTCGTTGTGAAGTTGAAGAAGATCAACAGCTGGGTTGAAGGGCGGGAGGTGGGCGAGGTAAATAAAGATCTGTTGGCAGGAGTAATAAACAGTGGCGGAGATGTGGTAAATGATATATGAATAAATGGGCCAGATCGATCGGGGGAAGTGTCTGGACTCCCTTGCATATCCCAACAGATAAGGCGTCGCGGGGGGTTGGCAGGGAACGTATTTTTATTTTTTATTTTTTTAGTCTGATTATTTATTTTATTTTTTCGATTTTTGAAAAATCAGAAAAATAAAAAATATCGGGCCCCACCGACAAAGCAGGTGTGAAGAAAGGCCAAACAAAAATACCAGTCAAAAATCCAGAAAATGGATTATCCCGTACTGCTGGCAAATGAGGCGCCCACTTGGGGGAATGACAACCTGCGAGTCAAACGCGGCGATCAGGCGGAAGCGGCGTTCCGGCAGCTGTACGATGTATGAAGAATGGATAGGAGGCGGTTTGGAGGTGAGCAAGTGTCTTCTCTCTGTCTCTGGCTCGCTCTCTCGCTCGCTCTCACTCTCTCTCTCTCTTCCTCCCTTTCTGGTGTCGGCTCGCGAACCAGATCCCAGCAGCAGGTCGCCGAAAAATAGATCAGTCCGGTCGAATATCGAATAGCATCAATGAACACCCCCAAGCACGAATTATCGGATTTGGTGCATTTTAATATTGAGAAAATGTACGTGACAAGGAAAGGCAATCTGACAGCAGCGAAAGGAGACCTGAGAGGGCGTGGATCTATCGTTTTTGTTTTTGAAGTCGGTACAGTAGTGTCCTTTTTATTTATTTTATTTTTATTCTCTGCCTTTTTCTCTTTTTTTATTTTTTTATTTTCTTTCAGTAGTATCGGTCCGCGGGCCGGGGAAGATCGGATTGGGGGCGTGGGGATCAACTGTCAAAGAATGACTCAATAATAGTTTGGCCGAATAAATAAAATTAAAAAAATAATAAATCCCTTTTTTTATTTATTATTCCCACAGCCCCCCCTACCGCCGAAGGCTGACGGGTTTACGAGTCCCCCAAAATCGATCATCTGAAGGATTACTCCGTGCTGAGTACAGTAGGACGGTAGCCGTCGGAGGAATGAATTTCCCTTCATCGCGTCTGAACCCGTTTAGAGAACCCGCGTTTTCCGGCTGATGTTTCAAGCCAGAATCAGAAATGGAAAATTTGTAGTCATAATTATTCCATCCTGAATAATTTTTCCCCCTTCGTCTCAGGTTCGCGAGGAGAGTTCGTCCGTGTGAGGGAGAAGCCGCCACCTTTCATCGGTACCTAGGCAGTTCCTGTGACTACCCTACCCCCAACAATAGGGTCAAAAAGCAAGCCATCTTGATTTGTTTTGTTTTGTGATTTCCTCTTTTCGCTTCATCCCCTTGAGAGTTTGGGTTTTCGTGCATCTGAACGGCGGTCTGTCGGGTATGTACAGTTGTTCGATCTGGTGGGATGGATTCCGTACCCAACTCGCCTTGGAGCTGACATTCAAACAGGAGCTTGTTTCCAACCGAATCACAATGCATCGAGCTCACCGCTCCTGTGTTTGACAATCCCCGATCCCCCCTCCTTTCCTCCAGTCAAGGACTGGAGTATGGCAGTTACGTACTCCGGACAGTCCTAGGTAGGCAAGCTGTGTCTGGACCTACCGTTCTCGCTGCACGAATTATCTTCCCCTACATGAAAATGTCTGCTGATAGAACATGGAATCTTCAACCCACACAACGTAGTAACTTGAAGTACCTTCATCCAGGTATTCCACGCGTAATCGATAAGGGTTCAGACCCTCACTCTACAAGACATATGCAAGCTCCGGTTTTACCTGTTCTCGCGAAATTAGGCGGTCAGGCAAACACCAACAAACATGTCATTTTTCGGGCGGATAAAACGTTTGATCTGTAATTTACTTCACATGGGCACGCAATCTTCGTACTTTTTTTTACCCTAAAAGAATCAAGGGAAGATCTGCTCGTGGGAACTCCCTGGTCAAAAAAGAAAACAAAGGGAAGGAAAAAGCAAAGAACGGGAGGATAAATACCTTTTCTTTAAAGTCGACCGACGGGAGGCTCCGTTGACTCGTACCAAACACCAATGCGCGGTATCCGCGGTGGGGACCCTCCGGTTATTTTCCATCTCCTCCGGCGGTTTTTTCATGGACACATGTCGAATTTGAAGTTTATCCTCCTCATATTCGCCTCAATCTCAGGCAGAGTATTATCCAAAAATTATGATTTAAAAATTATGATTGTGTCAAATAGGCAGTTTCAATAGTAGCGAACGCAAGAATTTACCCATGTTGATTTTCAAACATTTGCCTCCCCCCACATTTCTCCGACACATCTGAAGGAGGTCCTGAACCACGGGGGCGAACCGAGAAACCCGCGAACTCATCCACGGCTAAACTGTCAACTGCCGCTGTTCATCTCCATCATATTTTCTCCAGGAAGAAAGGAAGAAGGAATTGTTCTGGATGTTCCATCCGCTTGGCCGCGTTCCCCGCGACCCACTGTTGGTTCTTCCCTCAGGAGCCATCACACCAACTGCCCCAACAACCAGCCAGGAAATAATTATCCCGTACCTCGTCCGAGCCAGAAAGGGAAAAAGGAAGGAAGGTTAATTGGGATTTTGGCCCCTTAATCCAACGGCCCCGTACCCGCCTCCCGGCAATCTTCCCGTTCTGGAGGAATGGCGGAGCACCCAACCGTCTTTCTCCGTCTCCGCGGCGGATTCGACTGCCCCATCTAGGCCTAGTGTCTCATGGAAGTTAACCCTTGTGACTGTCGAGGAAGATAATTTGCGGGAAATCACGGTTGCAAATTTCGGTACTCGGAGAGTGGCTCCTCAAGAACATCTGCCTGCGACGTGACCGGGGGAGAGCCGATGATTCGCGTACCGACTGAACGGATAATCGATTCCTGGGGTGGCTAAGCAGTGGCTCCCTTGTTGAAATAACCGAGGCACCTTCGAGGATTGTTTTTTACCTCGCTCCTTTCGCTTGTCCAGAGCTCTCTCGGCTTTCCGCTTATTTTTCTTTGTTCCCTTCTTCTCATGACATTTTTTCGCCAAATCACGGAGAATAATCTGGTCGACGGCGAAACGTGTCCCAGGTAAAATTTATCCATCTCATGTTTTGTAGAAAGTACATATGCCACGATGTAACGCAGAAATGACATACATCACAAAAGCGACCGACTGGTCCATCGGATGATTGTTATTCCATCGTGGTTCAAATGCGGTGAAAATCGTACTTTTTGCAGGATCTGAACCACCCCTGCTTCCGCAGCTGCATCATGTACGGCTATCGAGTATCGAGATGGAACTATGAAAGTGCCGGCTTTTAATCCATGCAAAAGCCCCTCCCTTCTAAATTGCGACGCATCCAACCCAAACCAATGGGCTGGGTGATATGGGAGAGCTACCCTGACTGCTGCGTGATAGCTCAGGAGGCAGGAGGACGAATTATTTGGCACATCATTAAATAATTGATTGTCAGATCAATATTCAAAATGTAGGAAAATTGATAAGTACCCCGTATCTCCACGGCGGGCAGTTATCAGTTGACAGGTGGACGGGAGCCCGAAGTACTGGGACAACTTCTTGCTTTTTTTATTTTTTTTTTCCTGGCAGCTACGGGCGGCAAAGTCCCAAAGAGAAAAGGAAAAAAACAAAAGCTCCCCAGGAAGGTCCTCGTTGGGTATTCAGACCTGCAGAAGCCTGAAGCAAGAGATCAGATAGTACAATCACCAGTCAGCGATCAATCAATAGTCCCTTTGCCTGTCATCAGGAACGAGTCAAAAACGGCGCCACTCGCGGAAACACATTCTTTTTTTTTTCTTTCTTTTCTTTTTTTCCTCCTCTTTTCGAACCCTTTTTTGCTTTTTTCGCTTTTTTTTAAATCTGTATTTTTTTGTTCCTCTTTTTTTTTGCTTCTTTCAGATGATAGAACCGGTGTGTCGGATCTGCCCCACCGCTTTCCGTTTTGAACATTAGACCCTCGTAAAGGATCAAAGGATCATCCTGACCCCAGCAGTTGGATTTTTGGGACGAGTCAGATCCGCTATTCCGCGACCAATCCAGAGCTCCAACTTTCCCCAGTCTCACACGGGAAGGCCCGCGGATTCGGCGGGAGGGGACCCGTCGGTCCCAAGAGTGAGGACACGGTGGGGATCATATTTCCCCTCCCCCCTTTTCTTTATTCTTGAAGAAAAAAAGAATCAGGTGCTTTTTTTTTTTTGAGGGACAGATCTCCTTTTTTTCCAGGATTCAGGGACGGATCGCTTCTCGCGGAAAAGATAGCTGTGATCCGTACATCCAGCTGGAAGAGTCTAATTGCAGCTTCCAAAGGGTCTCAAAGAGGTACTTGCATTCAAGTGGTGTCTTTCCTTGAGGTGACTCTGCTCAGTCTTCTTCCCAGTCCTCCTCGACTTCTTTCTTTTTTGATTCAATTCGTACAGGTATGCAAGCAACGCCAGTAGCCACGTACATCTATTCGTACATAATTCCAATAATCATAAGAACTATATTACCACTCGTACATCTCCAGTAATAAAACCTCCGTACTTCCGTACCTTTCCAAGTTCTCACCACCTCCTACCCACATAGGAAGGAAGCTTCTTGACACAAAGACACATTCACATATGTACCACGCATCAAAATTATTACCAACATTCCAGACTTCCTCTCCCTGACTTAATCGGGAAGTAGGTCTGATCCTATTGATAAAAATACCGATCGATCGCGATCGCGCCTCCCCATTCCACAATCCTGGGATAGCGATGCTGCATTACGCGCCAGCCCAACAGCTCTTCAGCTTTGCTGTGGCATTACGTGGTGGCTGACAAGCCTTCAATGAGTTGTTGATCAGAAGCAGCCACAGAAGACCACCGACGCATCGACCTCTTGCTCTCCCAGGTACTTTTTTTCCCATTCCTGTCTCGTGTCTTGTCTCTCATTTGCTCACCCGAAGGCGTAGGATGCTTCTTGTACCATTGGATACCTGAACGACAGCGCTGTGCAGGCCTCACTCTGCAGGGACACCTTTGCGACCGGAGGAGTTGGGAAGAGCGGTGATTCACCGCTTCGTCCCGTGATTGGCTCTCATGATGCCATGCCAGCAATTTAAAACAGCCCAACTTCCTCTTTCCAACGACTTAACTCTGATGGTTCTATATTAAAACAAAAGAAAAGAGAAAGAGGGCCTATAGTGTTTCAGCTATGATTTCGCCCTTGTTTAGGTATCTGAAAATATGATGAATCGCCTGAGGTCTGGACTTCTCCTCAGGAGGGCGGATGAGACCAGGGAGGGGAAGAAGGGGAAGCGTTTCCATGCATACCCGATCGCCGGGGAACTGGGAAAGACAAGCAGATTACCAGATTCAGTGGATTCGAGCTGCTCTCCAGGAATCTGGATGGGGCAAAATCGAAAGGGGGGGGGATGGTGCTTGGAGACAGCAGCATGGTGAGGAGGTTCGTCGGCGCAGCTGGGAGCTTTGATCCCGTCAACCAGAAGTAGGGGATGCAAATCATCCACTTCCAGCCACGGCCTTGTCCGGGGATGTGGCTCAGGGACCTAAGAGCTTGGTTGGTATTTCCCTTCCCTTCCTGAGTTTGTTGTATTTTGGCTTGAAATAGAAGTACGTACGCGTCCTGTAGTCCATCCGGAAGTAAACAAATCTGTGGGTACGAAAGACCAAATTATCTTTTTTTTTCCATCACTGTACAGAAGATGCAAAGTACGACACACAGACAGCATGGGGCGTTTTTGTTGCTTGCAGGTTAACGGGTGGAAAGTACGGAAGTTACAGATGGAGAATTAAAGTGTTACTAAACTTACTCCTCGCAGTGGATGTAGCAGACGGAAGAGCTCCCCGCCTGCGGCATCCGCTGTGATTTCCTGGATCGAGGAGCTCTGGCTACCTATTAAAGTTCTCAAAGGCAGGGAGTCGGACATTGCGACGCAGAAGGTGAGGCGGTCTCCAGCTCCAGAGAGCTTCCCCGGCCGATCATGTATCAATTTGAGCGCCGCACGGGGGCCCTTCTCGCATTCCCATCCAGGTATCCTGAATCAGTCTGGAATGTGATCAAGGGGGGTCAAATTTGATACATGGCGCCTCGAACGAAACTTTGCGGAAGGGAGAGGTCGTCATCCGGCCGTCTGGGGTTCCCCAGATATCAATAATCTGCAAGATTCCATAATCTTCAAGAAACAAGAATAAAAAAGTGGAATCGTCCTTCAGGTATGACGAGAGCTTGAAACTCCGCTCGGAGCTCCTTTTGCTCGAATCCAGAATCTAGACCGACCCCTCCCTTCGAGTGGTCGGGAGTTTCTATTCTTGCCACACTCATCACTTCCTACTCGAAACAGTAGCCGATCGGCACTGCAGAAACTGGTTATTAGCCTGCTTATTGCCGCCGGATTATTTTCGAAGCACTTCAACGATGCTCAGATGACTGTGTTACGGTCCTGCCCGATAATCAATAACTGACGACATTTTGGCATCCTTGATCGCGGGCCCTTTCATGTGTGCCATGCGATAAGCTTACAGCTGACTCCATGCGACCGACCGGGACTGGGGAAAGATGACCTCATCATCCTCGATGCCCATGGGGAACATATCACTTGAAAAATGAAGTATTATTGATTCGTAGTTAAGGAATGAGTGTGACGTAGGTGTGGCCTTGTCATCCTTTTCTTTCTTGGGTGAAGCGCCTAGATTCTCTTCGCGTCCTCAGATAAAGCAACGAGTTGTTTCCAAAAATGTAACCGCCGGTCTACATTGATATCGAGAATCCGAGGTAGTATTGTCGATTATCTTGGTGCAGAAGTGACAAGTGCAGACCTCGGACGGGCATCTGACAGAGCCTCAAAGATGCAGTGCTTCCACAGCCGCTTTTGCCTACGCCATTCATATGACCACACGCGCCCCCAAAAAGAAACTACGGGGCGGAGGTGCCGAGGGGAATTCTGGTGTTTAATGTCGTACGCGTGGCGAGATAATTCCGGCAAAGAAGAGGCATGGCTTACAAGGTAACAATAGCATTCATGAGGGGCGCTCCCGGGTTGTTGGTGAAGGGCAAGGACAAGGGCATAGCCACTGATTACGTTGTCAGCTTATCCAAAGTAAAGCAGACATATTTTATAAATAGATAGAAAAAATATTATTGAAGTGATTATATCTCCCCGCGAATTTTGGGCAGGAGTTAAAGGCATCTTGGATGGCTGTGGCACTCAGATCCAAGTTGTCAATATATATTTCCCGAATAGGTAACACCCAAGTTGAGCGAAATCCCCCTCACAGGCCCGTGCAGTTGTCACCCAAGGGATCAATAAGAACAAGAATTCAAAGTTGTACAGAGGGTATTTCCATCCTTGTGTGAGCAAGAAGCTGGAATCCGAAGTGCTGATAATATTATTGAGTAACATCTTCCATAGTCAAGTCAACACGAAGGTCGGTTGTTTCTTTGATTTTGATTTTAACCGCGCTTAACCCCTCCTCACCCAAAACCCAACACGAGGGACAATTTCCCCCCACCCTTCCGATTCCCCCCACGACCCCAAGGCTCCTCGAGACGAGCACGTCAGCGGTTGATCACATGTAACCCAAGAGAACGGGAAATGGAAAAGGCACCCCCCAAGAAAAAGAATAATGATGAATAGCAAAACAATAAGAGATGGAGAGAGATTAAGGAAATGACCGCAGGTCTCTCATACTACCGCGTCAACCGGGTGGGGATGCGATGACCAACCCTTACCATATCATATCGTGCCGGTCAAAGAGGATCCCACTGGGCGACGGGGGTGGGTTGTTCGAGAAGCCTTCTATACAGCGATGGCCACTCGATCGGGTGGGTGGAGGTAACCGTGGTATCTGGTAGGTGACAGCCAGGCTCATTGTGGTGAATACTGTTGATTTTCTTTGATAATAATTATAATTATAATTATTTATTCGCCGGTTTGATTTTTAAGACACCCCGGTTAATTTATTATGATTATTACTATTTAGAGATATTCTATCCCCCGTTGCGGCTTGTATCTCGAGAAAGGTACATCCACGGCGGCGCCCGACGACATCCTCGTCGTATCTTCGCGAACCTGTCTGGAGACCGCCACTTCTTGTTTCCGACTCGGAAGAGGGGCGAAGGGAAGGAGAAACAGTACGGTTACCAAGATGCATTGACCCCGGTGCTGCTTCGAGAGCGATGGTTTTGAATTTCGCCGTCCACGTAAGTCCTCGATACCTGCCCCTGCTCCTTGATCGGATTCCGACTGTTATTGGAGAAGCTGAATATCGATAGATGCGATCCCAAGAGATTTCCTGATAAGGAAAATGGCAGCACCCCTCTTTCTCGATCTCCCACTGGTCGGACCGCACTTTCGATGATCTACCAATCAAGCAACTGGCATGGGTTGCTTTGACGAAGCGCTAGACCGGGGGGGGGGGGGGGGGGGGGGTTTATTTAGTACATAAAGCACAATAATTATAACTGGGATGGGGCGGAATTATATGTAAAGCTGACAGGGGGGTTTGGAGTAGGTGTGTGCCCTGGCCCCTGTGATATTTCTGCAGTGGGGAAAGTGCGGGCCCACGGACGAACAGAATCACTGCGGCAGTAACCCCGGGCA